>CM050421.1:25295464-25364425 GCA_027564155.1 Gymnocypris eckloni scoliostomus | reverse complement strand
ATCAGTGCCTTGTTTTTTCTCAAGATGCACACCAGTAGTGTTTTTTTCAAGGCGTGTTAATCAAAACGACTTAAATTTCCTAATTTTACTATGGCCTAATCCTGGTTTAGTCTAAACCCTGTCTGTGAAACCGGGCCATTGTCTTCAGATGTTTTATTCATTTATCCTCATTAAAGTTATGATTACCACAGATTCTCATTACTGTAATAAAATCTTTTACTGTATTACAGCAAAAATACGGTAACACTTTATTTGAAGGTGTCCTCGTTGCACGTTACATTACTTATATTATAATAAATAAATAAATAAAATAAATTATGCAGTATTACATAAGTAACCCTAAGCCGAACCTTAATCCTAACCCTAACCATATAGTAATGTAGTTAATTAATATTACCCAGTACTTAAATGTATAATTACACTGTAACAAGGACACCTTAAAATAAAGTGTAACCAAAAAATGCCACAATACAATGATTTAATTTTTTTGGGGGGGGGGAAGCTGTAAAACAAATATGATTAATTAAATTACTATATTGTTTGTTTGTTTTTATTGAAGTAATGAGAATGAGAAATAATACTGAGAGTTTAAGACAGAAAAATTATAGCACATTTTCATTAATTGTACTTAAATAGGCTTCTTTAAGCTAAATTGGTAACACTTTACAGCAAGATCTATTAGTTACTGTGTTAATTAATCTTTGTTTACTTTAATTAATAAAAATACAACTGTTCATTGTTAGTTCATGTTAGCCCAGGTCCATTAATTAAAACTAACAGATAAATCTTTGTAGTTAACTAATGTAGTTAACTACAAATGTAACCTATTGTAAAGAGTTACAGCAAATTGTAATTTTTATATATATTGATGTGAGGGGAGAAGGAGCTCAAATGTTGAATGTTCATTAGATTGATGTTTATGTGCAGCTATATACGGTTGTACACTCTGTTCAAGGATCTGCATGATTGGCTGAGAGTATCTGTAACAGCAGGGTCATAATGGACATGTTCATTCATGAGTACTAGCTGAACCGCATGACCATCTCTCAGTCTCGTCCTCTGCATAGCAACTGCTGTCAATGGAGATGAGTGGGAGAGAATCGTGCCGTGATCCTTCACCCGTACACGCTCCCTCCCTCACAAGAACACAAGCTGTTTTTCAGCTCCACGTACACCTGAGACAGAGGCTTCCCAGAACCATTTCAACTTCAGCAGAGGACAGTCTTTTTCATTCAAGCCCACTCTTGTGAAAAAGTCCACTTAAGTATATATTTTAAAGAGTATTATTAAGGAAATATTATAAAAAATAATGAGCTAAATGTAATGTTTTCAGATACTTAACTGCATTTTAAATTATAACAGTTCTAATTTATATGAAATTTAATTAGTTAAACTCAAACAATACTTAAGTTCATCTTTATATATCATTTCATAAATGTATTATTATTGAAATATGGTTAAGCTGTAACTGCTGAACATACTGACAAGCATTTATGATAAACTAAAATATACATTAATGTAATTTCCACGAGTGAAGTAGCGTTTTAGTACATTTAAAATATATTAACATTACATGTAAAATCAAAAAACACATTGCAGTTAAATTGCAATCAAGTACTTTACACATGCGTCAGTACAAAATAAGAGTCCCTTGTCAAAGCACCACAAAAGATTAATAAAACATAAGGATTTTAACAAAGTGCACTTATTAAAAGTGTACTTAAGTGTGTTAAGAAACAGTAATAAAAGTGAACTCACTTTAACTAGGCCTACACTTAAGTGGCCTTTTAATAATATTTATTATCTGCAAGTACCGTTTTTTTTTTATATGTGCACTTTATAAACTTTTATGATCTAAAATACACTAGAAGTACACCTACAGTACAACTAAGCACACTTGTTAATTTCCTAGGTGGGTTTAGCGCTGTACTACATCATTAGTACTGTATCAGTGTAGATGTAAAAACAGGCATTAGGGATTATTTTGCTTGATGCTTCTAGGGACGTACAGTGCATGGGGAACACACCCTTGACCTTTGTGCCGCTCACGCCACACTGCAGCAGCTGAGATTAGACCATTCAGATGCCCGAGGCGTTTCAGGGAACAGCTGTTGAGACAACATGTTATGCTCACCTGGCTGGGAGGGAAATCAGTGAGTTGTAATGGCTGGCCCAGGGAGAGTCATTAAGGGCGCGAGCACTCAAGCATGAGCAAGCAGTTGTGGCCTGGTACATACAGACATGCACCGTTGGGCTCAGATTTACGGAGACAAATCAATGACTGAATGTAACTACTAAGCAAACACCAGAACACCCTAACAACCCTCAGAATCCAAACCTTAAAGGTATAGTTCACCCAAAAATGTAAATTCTCATTAATTACTCACCTTCATGTCGTTCCAAACCAGTAAGACCTTCATTTATCTTCTGAAAAACAGATTAAGACACTTTTGATGAAATCCGAGAGCTTTCTGACCCTGTATAGACAGCAAAGGTATGTTCAAGGCATGCATCGTGATGCTCTCCATAATGTTGCCAGGATGCTGCAGAGGAGAATTTTTGAATAAAGTCATTATTTTTGTTTTCTTTGCACAAAAAGTATTCTCGTTGCTTCATAAGATTACGGTTGTTCCACTGACAGACTATTTTAATGATGTCCTTACTACGTTTCTGTGCATTGATAGTGGTAATATCCTTGCTGTCTATGGAGGGTCAGAAAGCTCTCGGATTTCATCAAAAATATCTTAATTTGTTTTCTGAAGATGAACGAAGGTCTTACGGGTTTGGAACGACATGAGGGTAAGTAATTAATGACTGAATTAAAATTTCTGGGTGAACTATCCCTAGACAAATGCTCTATCATATTTGCAGTATTATTTTTTTAATAATGACATTATGTTTGAGGAAAATAACATTTAAAAGTAATTCATTACAATATTGCGTTACCCCAACAATTTATTCATATTTTGAATGAGTTTTTTATATTTTTTCCATTTTAATTTTAGTTTACGTTTTAGTCATTGTTACGTGCTTTCATCATTATTATTATTTTTCATTTTATTTAATTTGCTTTTTACATTTCTATTTAGCTTTAATGTACTTGGTATAATTTTAGTACTTCAATTTACACATATGCATTACTACGGAGCCCTTTTAGGGACATTGCGGTGGGAAAAATTCGGGGTGAGTGGAAAAAAATTGGAAAAACTCCGTACATTTCAGTTGAATTAATGGATTTTTGAGTTTATTTTATTGTTAAATAAAATAAATAATTACACATTATGATAAAAAAAAAAGAAAAAAAAAGCCATTCTCTTTCGAAACATATTTTGTTTAAACTGATTTAAGACAGTGCTGGGAGGATTAATTACAAATTGTTGTTCATTACTGATATTTCATCATGAAAATAGTCACTAGTGCTGTCAAACGATTAATCACAATTAATCTTATCCAAAATAAAAGTTTTGTTTACATAATATATGTGTGTGTGCTGTGTATATTTATTATTTATATATAAATACACACATATACAGTATATATATATATTTGAAAATATTTACATGTATATATTTATATCAAAAAAATAAATATATTTAAAATATAAACATAACTTATTTTTCTTAAATATATACATGCATGTGTGCGTATTTATGTATACTTAATAAATATTCACAGCACACACACATATATTATGTAAACAACACTTTTATTTTGGAAGTGATTAGTAGTTAGTAAAGCAATCTGTTGGATTCAAAATGTTGATTATTTTTAGATTACTATTGACCTAACTTGTAAGAAAATATATTCCATTCTTTATCAACATTGTGAAAAGTATTAAACATGACATAATACCACGAAAAGTTCATAATTAAATCATAAAATGTAAAATTGAATACATTTAACTACTTAACTAATTAAACAAAACAATAAAAAACTATTCAGTTTAACACCTTAAATTTAGATGCTGCCTTACATATTTAAGTACAATATAAAAAATACAAAATTGCAAAATTTATTTGGATGCATTAATGTAAAAAAAAAAGTTATTGTTCATAATCTGACTATGTATTCCAGATTACATGTTATCAGTTACTGCCCAGCATGGTTTAATACTAACAGGGTTGAATATCAGCCAAAACTGTCCTCTCAGAAAATATTATTGCTATGTGCCAGGAACAATATTTTTAAGTGGAAAATTAATTATTACTTTTCCCATAAAGACTCGAACTATTGATCGTAAAGGGATAGTTCACCCCTAAAAAAATGAACAGATGGTCATAATTTACTCAAACCTGCATGACCTACTTTTGTTTCTCTGTGGAACAGGGGTTGACTTCCATTAGATGGACAGAAAACACTGAGACATTTCTCAAAATATCTTATGTTCCGCAGAAGAAAGTCATTCAGCTTTGAAAGAACCTCCTGAGGGTCTGTAAATTATTATGATTATTTTAACTAAAAGCACTCCTGCTGAAGGTAAAGCACCACAGAACGATCTTGAGCTGTTTAAGCAATCAATCCACCCAAACGCTGTAATTTCAGTCTAGACTACTAATCACCAGCACTGAGTTTTGTAAACTCATGCTGTAACTCCGTATTTGTCATCGCTCATACACCTGTGAGGATCAGTGTGGCTGTTCAAGGAGTGCTGTATCAAAGCATATTAAATGCAAAGTTGACTGGAAGGAAGAAATTCGGTAGGAAAATGTGCACAAGCAACAGGGATGAGCGCAAGCTTGAGAATACAGTTGAGTAAAGCCGATTCAAACACATCAATCAGTGCTCCATCTGACTCATAGGCGGAGTTTGGGGGCGGGCACTGCCCCCAGATCAGAGCCAATCGATTTTGTCAGATCTATAAATACAAAAATATTTTCACATTGTCTCATTTTATTTGCATTATCGTATTTTAATGAGTATGTTAAGGCTAAATTATTTGTAATTAATGTAAAAAAAAATCTCAGTGATGAGAAGAATCAGAAACTGGCTCCAATCTGCGATGTCTCAGGACAGATTTTCCGATCTTTCCATACTGCACATAGAAAACGATTTGACTGCAAATATATCAGGAGAGAAGATCGTGGACATCTACGCAAATCGGAAAAAGAGGCGGATTCTTCTACATTAGGTAATATACAAGTTTTTATTCCACTCTTTCTATAGCCAACCAGTCGTTGTTGTAAATGTATTTTAAATGAAGAAGAAAATATGAAGAGCTCTTTTCCAAAACACGATAAACGCCAAATTAAAAAAAAAATGAGTTCGTCATACCATTTTGCTGTGTACTGAACCTATTCACTGCTCCATCAATGTTTAATGCCAAATCGCTATATTTCCTTGTTTAAAATGTACCTCACTCTGCTGACCTCACAAAGAGGCGCTCTAGCGACTGATGCTAGAAGCTGTAGCCTTTGGCGTTCCTTGTTAGAGCGCCCGCCTCCCGCGCCGGAAACCCGGGTTCGAAACCCGCTCGGTGTGATGGTGCGGACCCGGGGGGGGGGAAGGGGTTAACAATCATTGTTTAACATGTTCAGACTGAGCCAACAGACCATTTTAACATGATAAATTGAATATTAACAAAATGTATGGGTCTACGTAAAAAAAAATGTCTCATGAAAACTATTAAAATGGATTTATAGCGTTTTGGAAAAGAGCTCTTCATATAGGCTATAAATAATTGAAAATGTAGAAAATATGGTATATACGGTGTGTAAAAAAAAAAAATCAGAGCTCATGGTCTACCGGTAGGTGCCCCCCCAGGCAAAAATGTGAAACTCCGCCTATGATCTGACTAGTAAGCCAATTTTCCAATAACTGCTATGATGCCTTTTGTCCAACCCACTTAAACGATAGAAGTACTTGCAGTGTCCAATCTATACAGACTGGGTCTGTTCCCCAAATATTGAGGTCAAAATATAAATTTAATGCAGAATCTAGAAAAAATCTGATCGTCATTAAACCAGAAAAATGCAGAATAAATTAACAAAAACATTTTTAAAGCTTGGGCTCCTAAACATTAGGTCATTAACACCCAAAGCAGTTATAGTAAATGAAGTGATCACAGATAATAGTTTTGATGTACTCTGTCTGACTGAAACCTGGCTTAAACCAAATGATTTTATTGGTCTAAATGAAACTAATCGACCAAGCTACTGTTATAAGCACGAGCCTCGTGAGACTGGTCGTGGCGGCGGTGTCGCAACAATATATAGTGATATTCTCAATGTTACTCAGAAAACAGGATACAGGTTTGACTCATTCGAAATACTTATGCTTAATGTGACACTGTCAGATATGTAAAATAAATCTGTCCTATCTCTTGCTCTGGCTACTGTGTATAGACCGCCAGGGCCATATACAGATTTTCTGAAAGAATTTGCAGATTTTCTCTCAGACCTATTGGTTAATGTTGATAAAGGGCTAATTGTTGGAGATTTTAACATTCACGTTGATAATACAAATGATGCGTTAGGACTTGCGTTTACTGACCTAATAAACTCTTTTGGTGTCAAGCAAAATGTCACCGGGCCCACGCATCGTTTTAATCATACGCTAGATTTAATAATATCGCATGGAATTGATCTTACTGATATAGATATCATACCTCAAAGTGATGATGTTACTGACCATTTCCTTGTATCATGCATGCTGCATATTACTGATATTAAGTATATGGCTCCGCATTATCGTCCAGGCAGAATTATTATTCCAGCCACTAAAGACAGATTCACAAATAACCTGCCTGATTTATCTCAACAGCTCCGTGTACCCATAAATACAGATGAACTAGACACAATTACTAGCAACATGGGAACTATCTTCTCTAATACGTTAGAAACTGTTGCCCCATCAAATTAAAAAGGTTAGAGAAAAAGCGTGCTGCGGCATGGTACAGCAGTTATACCCATTCTCTCAAGAAAGAAACTCGTATTCTTGAGCGCAAATGGAGAAAAACTAACTTGGAAGTCTTTAGAATTGCTGGAGAAACAGTATGTCCAGCTATAGACAGGCTCTAAAAACTGCAAGAACCGAGTATATCCACAAACTCATAGATAATCACCAAAACAATCCAAGGTTTTTATTTAGCACAGTGGCTAGATTAACAAATAAACGATCTAAATATTCCCTCACAGTTTAATAGTAATGACTTTATGAATTTCTTCACTGATAAAATAGATAACATCAGAAATACAATAACAAACGTAGATTCTACAGCGTCTAGTACTTCAGCTTCATTCATCGCACCCAAAGAAAAACTGCAGTGCTTTACAACTATAGGACAGGATGAGCTAAATAAACTTATCACTGCATCTAAACCAACAACATGTTTATTAGATCCTGTACCAACTAAACTATTGAAAGAGTTGTTACCTGTAGCAGAAGAACCGCTTCTCAATATTATTAACTCCTCGTTATCTTTAGGTCAAGTACCAAAACCATTCAAGCTGGCGGTTATTAAGCCTCTTATTAAGGAACCAAAACTAGATCCTTGTGAACTGGCAAATTGCAGACCCATTTCAAATCTTCCGTTTGTGTCTAAAATTGTAGAAAAAGTTGTGTCTGCTCAATTGTGCTCCTTCTTGCTAAAAAAAGATTTCTATGAATAATTTCAGTCAGGTTTTAGGCCCCGTCATAGCACAGAAACGGCACTTGTTAAAATTACAAATGATTGCGTCTTGCGTCAGACAAAGGCTGCATCTCATTTCTAGTTTTACTTGATCTTAGTGCTGCGTTTGACACTATAGATCATGACATACTCATAGATCGATTACAAAACTATACTAAAGAGCAGGCTTTTAGATGGTTTAGATCTTAACTGTCCGATCACTAACACTTTGTTTATTTAAACGGGGAGTCATCTCAATTATCACCAGTAAAGTATGGAGTACCACAAGGATCTGTCCTAGGTCCTCTGCTATTTTCAATATACATGCTGCCCCTTGGTAATATTATTAGAAAATACAGGATTAATTTCCATTGTTATGCTGATAATACTCAACTATATATCTCAACAAAACCAGATGAAACTTCTAAACTATCTAAGCTAACGGAGTGTGTTAAAAATATAAAAGATTGGATGACCAATCATTTTCTCCTATTAAATTCATATAAGACCAAGATATTACTTATTGGACCAAAAAACAGTACACAGAATATCTTGTATCACAATTTGCAACTAGACGGATGTCCTGTTCCTTCATCTACAGTCAGAAATCTGTGTGTTATATTAGACAGCAACCTATCTTTTGAAAATCATATTTCCCATGTTACAAAAACAGCATTCTTCCATCTTAGAAACATTGCCAAGCTACGGAACATGTTAAGTGTTTCTGATGCAGAAAAGCTAGTTCATGCATTCATGACCTCTAGACTGGACTATTGTAATGCACTGCATCTTCAATAAACAAGCTACAGATAGTACAACATGCTGCGGCTAGAGTCCTTACCAGGTCAAGAAAATATTACCATATTACTCCAATTTTACAGTCTCTGCACTGGCTACCTATTAAGATTCGTATCAGTTACAAAATATTATTACTTGCCTATAAGGCCCTAAATGGTTTAGCTCCTGCGTAGCTGACTAATCTTCTATCACGCTACAATCCAACCCGCTCCCTAAGGAACTAAACTCTGGACTCTTGGTAGTACCTAAGATAGCAAAGTCCACTAAAGGAGGTAGAACTTTTTCATATTTAGCTCCCAAACTCTGGAATAGCCTTCCTGATAACATTCCTGGTTCAGACACACTCTCTCTATTTAAATCTAGATTAAAGACACATCTCTTTAGCCAAGCGTTCATATAATGCATCTTATAATCTTGTACTGCACTTATATCTGATCAAACGCACATTATTATGCTTTAGCTTGCGTTGAACTACTAACTTTGTACTTGGATGGAACAACAGCTACGCTAATTATGTCACTATTTGTTTCTCTGTTTCTGCTGTAACTGGGAATTACACAAGCTTCAGTCTGGATCCAACCCTTAAATGATCTGAGATGACCAAACACCTGAGAAGAGATGATGCCAAACCCTCAGACAATATACAGAATTAACCAAATTTTGCCGTAAGTTAAATATATTAACTAAGTTTCTGCAAAATATAAATCTATTGCAGAAACTACATTTCCTGTAAAGCTGCTTTGCAGCGATTGTATCGTAAAAAGCGCTATACAAATAATTTTTTGTAATTTTAATTGAATTAACTTTAATTGAATTGAATCAAGAGTCACCACACTCAGACATCTTCAGGAAAAGAGCTACCAGCCACTTCTGAAACAGAAACATCATCAGAAGCATCTCACCTGGGATAAAGAGAAAAATAACTGGACTGTTGCTCAGTGGTCCAAAGTCCTCTTTTCAGATGAAAGTACATTTTGCGTGTTACGGTCAAGAAAACATGAATGCAACACAATGCTCTTGGAAGAAGAAATGTAACTATTAGCTTTGTTCGATAATATATTATGCAGCACCATTTATTATCTACATTAAGATAATGAGTAATAGTAGTGTTTTGTTTATTAATTTATTATTTTAATTATTTGTTTATTTTTTACAATACATTAGAAAAGCTCTGAACATCATCCTTGCAAAGTGCAGTTTAACCAATGAAGCCAGGTCAGAGGCCAGTGGTCTAAAACAGTACTTCATGTCCTTCAAAGCCATAGTTCTTCTCACTGTATGGAAGACAATCTTGCAGTCCATTGAAGACAGAAACCTAATTCTGCAATCATGGGAAATTCTAGTGAAAGTTGAAATAAGCAACATGCACTGAAAGAAGAGATAGGGGTTTTGCGTAACTCATGGGATAATCTTTCTTCAGAAGCCTCCCTCATTGCAGAAGCTATGGATGTGCCGGGGGTTCAGTCAGCCGCAAGAGAAGGAGAAAGCGGTCTGCAGATGAAAGTCAGAGTTCAGAGGACACTAATCAGCAAGAGACAGAGGAAAATCGATTTCGAAACAATATTTTCTTTGTGGCATTGGATAATATAATCTCTGCGTTGGATACCTGCTTTAAAACCAGTGAAGAGATATTTAAAGAGTTTGCTGCAATCTTGAAGTTAAAAGATTTAGAAGAAGATCAGATTCTCTCAACTTGCCACTCATTAGTGAGCAAATATACACAGGATCTCACAGCAGGCTTTGAAAATGAAGTGAGGCATCTTAAGTCTGTGTATAATGCCACATTTGTAGACTGTCAGTCTCCTCTCAACCTGCTGAATTCAATTTGGATGCAGCTCCAGAGCATTTTTGGAGACATGTGCGTTGCAATGCGCACCTTCTGCTCTTTACCGGTCTGTTTCTGGTGCAGAAAGAGAATTCAGCAAGTTGAAGCTTGTCAAAAACTATCTCAGGTCTACCCAAACTCAGGATAGGTTTAATAGCCTTGCCGACTTTCAATTGAAAGCCAGCTAAGCAGACAGCTGGACTTCAAAGACATCATAAGTGACTTTGCCAACATAAACGTCAGACAGGATTTCTGTTCATCCTAGGTGAAGTGACGTGAAATGTCATCAAAGTTTAAAGATCAAGCAAACCAATATACATCTACAATAGAATTGATGTGATAATAATAATTGGCATAATTTTCATAGTTATTTCAGTGTTCATTACTGATCAAAATCATTTTTTGTTGCTTTACTTTATTTATTATTTATTTGTTATAAAATTTGTTTTGTATTTGTGTATTTTTCTTGTGCTGATGTTCAGTAAAAAACCTTTATATGCATTTATTTGTTAACCGTTTTGTTATTTTGTAAGAAACACCTATTAGGATATACGTGGGCCTCCATGCTTGTATATTGTACAGTATGTGATGTTTATGGGGGCCCACATCAATATTTTTCAGGGGGCCCTCAAATAGCTACGGCCTTGCCCACACTGCCAAAGCTACCAGAAGCTGGTTCAATGATCATGGTGTTACTGTGCTTGATTGGCCAGCAAACTCGCCTGACCTGAACTCCATTGAGAATCTATGGTGTATTGTCAAGAGGAAGATGAGAGACACCAGACCCAACAATGCAGATGACCTGAAGACCGCTATCAAAGCAATCTGGGCTTCATTACACCTGAGCAGTGCCATAGACTGATTGTCTTCATGCCACGCCGCATTGATGCAGTAATTCATGCAAAAGGAGGCCCAACCAAGTATTGAGTGCATAGAAATGAACATACTTTTCAGAAGCCTGACATTTTGGTTTAAAATATCCTTTTTTTTATTGATATTATGTAATATTCTAATTTTCTGAGACACTGAATCTTGGGTTTTCATTATCTGTAAGCCATAATCATCAACATTTCAAGAAATAAAGCTTGAAATATTTCACTCTGTAATGAATCTATATAATATATGGGTTTCCTTTCTGAAATGAGTGACAAAAATATTGACCTAATTCATGACATTTTTTTTTGGGATGTACCTGTATACTGCATAGAATACTGTTAACCTCCTATTTTAATAAAACATTATACAACAGCTAACATTTCAAATTGTAATAGGCTGCATTGTTTAGTTCAGTAAGAGGTGTCCAGTTATCATCTTGAATAAAGAAACCTTTAATGATTTTGAATTTAAATCCAATTTTGTATAAAATGATGTTACTGGACAATCCAAATAATCAGACAAAACTGATCACTTAGTGTGAGACAGACATGTGAAGTTACTGTCTTTGAAAGTGGAAAGAAAAACTCTTTTGAGTAGAACATGACACGCTAGGTCTGAGTGTACACTAGAAAGTGTTCACGTAACACCCTAGACACACCGAATAACTGAACACTTGCTCATTGTGAAACAAAGTGAATCAAAGCTTGCCCAACTTTAAGAGTCTGACGTTGAGTAAATGTGCTGTTCGCATGAGACCGGAGAACAAATTGATCCTGTTTTATCATTTTAACATAGCAATTTTCAATAAGGTTCCATATGATGACATTATACACCTACAAATAATAACCTACAATTAAAAATTACATTTAAAGCATTTTTAATCCTAATTTCATCATTCACTAATATAGTATAATTTTAAAGTTGTATCTGTTAATATTGAATGGACCTGAGCTAACATAAACTAACAATGAACTAAAATGAACAAATATGAATAAATACTATAACAAATGCAATGCTTGTTGGTTAATGTTAGGTAATGCATTAACAAATGGGACCTTACGTGTTCCCTAATTACTCCATGTAGGAGGAAAGACTAAAATTAAATTCACAAAAATGTATTGAATGTGATTTAAAATGACCTGAAGTGCTTGCACATGCAAAACTCAACACTACATAATGTAAATTGCAAACAATATATATATATATATATATATATGTATCAACCGTTTTATTAAAAAGTTATTTAAAAAAAATGTAACTGTTGTAAATTAATTTAAAATAATTTGAAAATAAGCAGCTTTGAAAATATTTGAAGCAGAAATAAGAAATATTTGAGCTTATACGGGGGCTTTTAAGCAAAATAGGCTGAGAACCACAGATTTTTCTTGCTTTTAAAAATTATAAAAAATGTTTAAGAGTTAAGTGTGCAGGGGACAAACCCCACAAACGTGAAATTAAATCCAAAATGTAAATATTAAAAGTGAATTGATATAAAAAAAACTCGAGACAATTTAAAGCGACACAGGAAGTCTAAATCCGTCATTGAAACCTAGAATTGTTGAGGAAGGTTTCTTCAGAGAGCTCCAGCAGTGAAGCTGTCTTTGAAAGATCACCCATATAAGGTGAAGACACTTTAGTATGATGTCCATGTCCTTGCCAACCAGCCCGATGATTACCCACACTCCTAAACTATGTGAAAACCTCGTCAGATTGAAAACGCATCTCAGTGACCTACTTTTGAAATGACTGTTCAGGCATAGTCACTAGAGAAATCAGAAAGTGTGCACTTTCTTTGAAATGAAAATGTCTAAAATACATTAAACAGTACCTCCGAACAGACATGAGCTTAGCAGGGCTTTACCACGAGCAATTACATTGCTTCTGTTAGATTACTTATTAGAAAACCATAGCAATCAACAACTTCAATGATGATAAAAGATACTTAGCAAACAAGTTTTACCAGGCCTGTCCTGCTGTCCCGTCACAATTTCCTCTTGTCCTGCCTTTATAAGAACTGTAGAATAGGGTTCTGCTTATTAAAATGATCCCAACATCCCGTTTCTTTATAAACATCCCAATAAAAAGCAGCTTTTCAGATCTTTGCTCACATTAGTTTACTTGTCAGCCGTGCAGTTTTGTTCTCCTTTTTGTGCAGTTACACTCTCTTCTGGCACTCATCTTCCTCTTTCATTCCAACATTCCTAACCCTTGTTCTTCCCAATAATCACAGTCTGTAAAAGTGCAGTGTTACAAGACATGAACTAAAAACACAACATTATCCCGCTGAAAGAGCTCTGAAATAAAGACACTCACACATTTTAATGAACTTTATTTGAGCAAGCATATTATGAATTTAAGATAACTTCACATTGCTTGGTTGAGTCAGTTCTCCTACTGAGAACATGACATCGCCAGGCTTTAAAAGCAATAAACAAGGCAGGAATGCTTAACGGCTGTTTTTCCATATACTGTGGATTTTTTGAAACCCCCAACATTATTTTGGTCTGTTTTTCCTTTTTCGGTTCCTTTTTCTAAATACCTTATCTAGGCCTAGAATGCTCGCCTCTAGACCTGGCTCTTTCACGTTTCCTTTTTAAATATAGTTTTGATGTTTTCAGTTTTTTTTAATTGTTTACTTTTTCCTCTCGGTGAAGATTCAAGGTCGTGTCCCCCTGTAAAACACAGACATCGTGACCTCGCAGTTCCCAACACCAACATGTGACACGAGCAGAGAAAACACGTAAAAGAGCATGTTACCTTGGCTTAGACGTTTGGCACGCCAGAAGAGTTAATCACGGTTTTCTGAGCGGCTTCTTTAGCCTGGTGAGCCTGGAGTACGGCCACCGCCTCATCGACCTGTCAGACAGTCAACAAAACATCAAAAACCTCTTCCAATGCTTCATTCCATGCGGTTCACAAAAACAGCGTTCAGCAACGAGTCCAACCTTGGAGCGCAAAGACTCTGGGGACTCCAGCATGTGGAGGAGCTCCGAGTTGTCGATTTCCAGCAGCATACCGGTGATCTTGCCAGCCAGGCTGGGATGCATATTCTGGATAAGTGGGAAGAGACGCTCACCTGGGAGAGGAAAATGACACATTAGCTTCATTTCGTCAGGTGGTGGGATTAACAAGCAGTGAAAAGCAGCACTCTTTACCCAGCATCTGCTTCTGTTCCTGTGGCAGGGCAGCGGCGAGCATGGAGGCCGTGAGCGGTTCCTGTCCTTGCACGTGCACAGCAGGCTGTAAACAGAGTAAATGAGTACAGTAAACTCAAAAGCACATCTTTCAGGTAAGGGTGTGCGATAAATATCGTTAATGTTGTTTTAACGATGTGCGATTTAACATATTTTGCAAAAACCTTTCAAAACACCCCCTACAGAGTGCACGCTCACATTACGTGAAGTCTGCGAAGTGCGCATTAGGAGTGCTTTCTTTCACTGAATGATTCAGTCTAATAAAACTAATTTAGAATGATCACAAAATTCAAGATTTAGGGACAAAAATGTATATATTTATATAATTTCATGTAGTTGATCAATAAACAAGAAGTTAATTAAGAGACTTACGTTTTAGACCGCATATTGCCTGTTTTATGCTCCATTTCGACTACAAAAATAAGAGTCTCTGAGCAACTCTGAGCATGGTGTTTCGTTTCTGAAGGAATCAACCGTTTAAATGATTCAGTTCAGTCGCAATGACTCACTTATTTACAGTGACTTGCTGCCACCTACTGGTGGTTTTAATTTCACATTTAAAGTTTATTTTTATTATTTAAATAATTTCAAATAACAGTATTCAACATTTTATTGTTAATATATCAAAACATTATGCATTTGTAATCGCAGGTTAAGCACTAAACAGTGTGTAAATACATCTAAATGCCACTTCAGATGCAGCTTCTGTTTCCTCTGCACTGCATTCATTTTATTGATACAGATTTAATTTGCTTGGTAACAGCACAAATGTCTTAATATTCAGATTCACTGATTAAATGTAAGAATTTGACTCAAAAGATAATGGACACTAATAGAAAAATGGCTATATAAAATGTCAAAATGCCCATTGAAAAGGTAAAGATTTATTTCAACATTGATAAAGATGAATTTCTATCAGTGTGAACTGACCACGGCACAGAATATGAAGAATATCAAAGACTTTAGGAGTCAGCTGTCCACGACAGTCCTTAAGATACCAGCACAATAACACACTCAGCAAGATATCATCTAATTATCGATAAAATCTCAGAAAAGATCAAGATTTTGTCAATATTGCACATGCCTACTTTCAGGTGTGATGGGATAAAGGTGGAGCACAGTCTTACCTGCTGCATGGTCACCTGCGGCTGTGTGTTCATGTGCTGCTGGGGCTGCGGATATTGGGGTGTATTTGTACTCATGCGGCACTGGAGGAGCGGAAGCTGCAGCCGCTGCAGTGCTGGGTCGTGGACCCATAGTCTGAGCAGCTGAGAGAGACAAACACAACTCAATATTAATATTGGGCATGTTTGGATGTGGAGGAAGATCACATTCATCTGTTACAAGTAATGTTGCACACGTGATTGTTCTTCTGCTACAATCTCTGAAATTATTTAACCCTCATTAAGCATTTAAGATTTGCATAAGATTCTTGCATTCTGGGGACTGTTCAGACCCGGTCAGCTGAAGTTATTACTTGTGTATTTGTTCAACATATTGCATATGCTCAATTACTTCTTTATTGAGTAAATGGAAAAAAGTATTTTACAGTATTGTTACTGTATTATTACCATGTTATTACTACATTTACGCCTTTTTATTAAATCAAGAAATGTTGAGGTTGTACATGAACTCCAAAATAATCACTGATGAAAAACATTTCAATATGTATAAGAAATTATTTGAACATTATGTAATTCAGTGTTTCTCAACAGGTGGGTCGCGACCCAGAGACCGTTCTGAGTGGGTCGCGGAGTGTACGCCCAATGAAACGACATCATTAACAAAAAACGTAATTCTTAATGTTTTTCTGATGCGAGACTTTTATTTTAAAAGACGTGCATGAAAGCGGTTGTCACTTCTGTCAGATGCAGTTCAAGTAAAGAGTGTCTGAGAAAAACGCGCTGTCCCGATTCAGTATCTGCAGTTAGATGAGATGTTGACAGGCTTAACGTCAGTGGTATTATTCTATTGTTATTTTCGTAACTTAAACATAAAGACATAAAAAGTCTCTCACCTCAGAAAAAAACGAACTACCTGTGCTGTCAGATGTTATACTGTGCTGGTAGCGCACTCTTCTATAGCACGCGTGAACGCGGCACCACGCTGTATATCACTCATAAATTGTAAATCACATAAGTGTACTGCGTGTGTTAGCTGGGAAGGATTTGCATGAAGGTATGATATTCATTCTACTCAGGAGCAGTTTCCACGTTTCATTAACATTTCATGAAAGTATTGTATATTCACCATGGTAACTTGTTTCCATAACCCCAAATTACCATGTTATTTTCACTGTGTGTCATTTTGTATATGTTTAAATGAACATGGTGGCTCATATCAACTTAATTGTATTAACAACTAGTTTGGGACTACGATTTAATAGCTTTACCTTATAGGCTGTTAATTCAGTATTAATCATATTCTTAACAGTCTTAACTTAATTTTTGTGAAACAGATTTTTTTTTTTTTTTATATTTTAACAAATTACATATATATATATAAATATATATACATACATACATACATACACACACATATATATATATATATATATATATATATATATACACATATACATATACATATATATACACATACATTGAAATTAATGGTAGAAATCAAACTTTGATGCTTGTTATCTCATAATTAGATTTTGAGACTTTAGACCGCACAGAGAGGGTCACACACACACACACACACATATATATATAAGTGAGTATGGCTGTTTCTAAAGCACGCAGTGCCATCTGCTGTTCAAAACGAATCGACACGAGAAAGAATTGCGATGCATTCGGAAAATCATTTCTCAATTCGCGATGCATGGATTTATTTTCCCAGCCATACTGAATAATATATGTCACCAAAACCTCATGGTGCTGTGGTGCATGTAAAGGCTGAAACTACTCACCAACACGCTGAGTGGACATCATGCGGGGCACCTGAGACGCAGGACGCATGGTACTGAAGGTCTGAGGTCTGGGGGCAGATGGGCGCATTGTGCCTGGCATGTTCTGGAAGTCTGTAGGAAAGGTTCGATGTGTTTATTAGTATGAATCAGTACTATTGGATTAATTTAATAAAGCAGGTTTCTGGGACAAAAAGTTGACTTACGCTGAGGTCGGACGCCCTGTGTGGTCCAGCGGGGACTGGGTCTGAGCTGGGTGAGCTGACTGGTAGGGTCGCAGCTCTGTTCTGGGTCTGTGATGCAAGGAAAACATTAGAAAAAAAAAAAAAAATATCAGCAGTAATGTTAATCAAAGCAATATGACAACCAACCCACCTGTGGAATGGCAGCCATGAAGTATCCTGACGGAGGTGCAGGTTGGTAGGGGTTGATAACGGGGTTTGGCACTGCACGGACACTGGCCATCCTCTGCATGTACTGGTTGGTGAGATGGGCCTGCCGTTCCTCTTTGCGCTGAGCAAGAGCCACATACAATGGCTTAGTGGCCACAATACGGCCATTCATCTCAGTCACCGCTTTAGTGGCTTCCTCAGGGGAAGAGAAACAGACAAATCCGAAGCCTTTACTGCGACCACCGTCCATCATGACCTGCGACAGAAAAGGGGGAAGACTTCAATATTTGTCTAAAAGGCAACATGCAACAAAATCAAAATGAAATTAAATTTGCAAAGATAGTACATCAAGGGAAAAAAATCATTTTATTGCTCTGGATGGTGGAAACTGGGCATTTGTATACTAGAATGGAGCCAAATTACAGCGTTGACAATCGGCAAGACTTTAAAGGGATCTCTGGGTATTAAGACTTGTATGGCTTAATATAATGTAATTGATGTATCTTACTGAAATATGTAGTAGAAAACCCATGAATGTTTCTGTTATTTAAAAAAATCACGCATAAAATAATGCCGCCCCCCATAGTCCAAAAACGATGTTGATTTTTTAAATAACATACATCTTTAATGGGTTTTCTACTACATATTTAAATAAGAGAAGGATCTAAGGCTAACATTTGTCCGTTCGCAGGGAGCTTGATTGACAGGCGATCTGACCAATCAGAAGAACGTGGATAATATGTGCCGCCTCTGCTATCCGCCATCTTGCCCGACAGCTACGGCCGGTCTCCATAGAAATACATGTTAAAACAGGGTAAAAAAGATTGACTGAATTGAAACTTTTTCAATATAACAATGTAAATATGTGCGGAGGGTTAAGCTGTGCTGTTGTTGGCTACCACAATAACGGCAATAAGTTCAAGAATTCCTTTAAAATACTTGTTTGCGTACCAGAAATCAGTCATGTCCGGCGCTGTATGCATGGCTTGCAGTGCTAAAGTTAAAATACAGAGTGTTAAATAACAAAATAATATGTTAAAACATGTGCTCTTATCATTCTGACAAAATCCCATGAACTTCGCCCCAATCGGGAGCTTTATATGCACATGCGCTCGTCTGTTTTCAATGCAGCTAACCTCTGCCGTCATGTCATCTTCCCACTCAGTAAACTACACTTTTTTAAACCATTTTCATAAGTTTCACATTATATTGTTGGCCTAGTAGCCGCAGCTGTATCTCTTCTAGCCTTAACCACAAATCAGACAGAAGAGCAGATTAACTTCTGTGGACTTAAACTTGAAAAATTGTGTTCCGCGGTTGAAATAAAATACTTTGATACTCAAAGTATTACCACAAAACGGTATTTATTGTTTGAATTTCTTTAAAAATGACAAAACATGAAAGCTGAGAGTCCTGAGACCTTGTTTCATACCAGATGTAACCTGCTCTGTGTTGTCTGTCGGCACGTTGTCAGAATTTTTCACAGCACGAGAACATGATGTGTAGTGTGAGAGCGGCATTGTTTGTCCTGACTCGTGGATATCAACAGTAAGGCGACAAGTTGATGAAATGATTTATCCTTGTTTTAATAAGCCTCTGTCTTAGAGCTTTTTAAATGGATGCCGAGACTTCTTAAGTTGGGTAGAATCTGTGATCTCTGACCCAGTTTGTTTCGTGGCTGATATACACTGCGTTTTCCGCCAACTGGCAACCCTGGCTGTCAAAATCCTATTGGGTAAATTGGCAGTGGGCGGAGTCACACAGACCAAAACAAAAACCGTCATAGAACACACATTTCAAAGTAGAATAACTGGCTGCAGCATTGTTTTTTGAAGAAACAAGTAAGTGAACTTAATATGTTTGCAGATATTTAAGAAATATGCTGTGGTATGTTCAGGCTTTAGTACAGTAACTTAAAAAATGTCTGTGTTGTGGTAAAATGCACTGATAAATTGTACACAATTAGACAAAGAAAGTGTTATAAAGTAAAATATTTTTTAAATCCAATGAATTTTAATAAGACCATCACTGTGTCCATTTAGTTCTCATATAAAATATCTAGAATATGTATAAATAACTTGGTCAGACGGATTCACAACTGTACCTTGGCACTGGTGATTGTACCGAAGGGAGAGAACTCTTTACGAAGATGCTCGTCATCAATACCATCGTCCAAGTTCTTCACGTAAAGATTGACACCCTGTAAAGACAGCAAACGGCTGTGAAGAACTGCATCTGTGAGGGCACGTACAACACACTTTCCCTGGATTTAACAAATACAATTAAAAATCCAAATGCAGTTACACAGTCTAACAGTCTCATGTCCTTGAATAAGAAACATTGTACATAGCCCTTCTATCCCCAATATCCACTATACAGGAACGTGAGGCCCATGGGCTACAAATTCACTGTTGCAGCCGTTTTGGCCAGTGTGGTCCACTGAGGAGGAAACACTGAATTTGACAAGGCTGCAGAGGTCAGAGTTCACCCTCACTGACCTGGTAGCGAGTCATGCGGTCCTGCTTCATCTGTTCAAATTTGCGCTTGAGCTCAGTTTGCCGCTCCACTTTCTTCTGAGCACGACCCACATAAATGAGCTTCCCGTTCAGTTCTTTGCCGTTCATCTCATCCACAGCCTGTCAGAAGAGAGCAGAACTATTGTGTTGTACGCCAGGAAGTCAATTACGTTACTTTGACTACATTAAGTTGAACTGACCCTTTGGGCGTCTTCGTGCCTCTCAAAACTCACAAATCCAAAGCCTCTGGACTTTCCATTTTCATCAATCATGACACGGATGCTCATGGCAGAACCTTATCAAATGAGGAAAAGGTTATGGTAATGTGTAAGTCAATAGAGAATAACAGTGTGTAAATTGCAGTACTACAAAAAGCTTACCATATGTGCTGAAGATGTCCTTGAGTTTTTCATCATCCATGTCTTCCCCAAAGTTTTTGATGTACACATTGGTAAATTCTTTGGCTCTTGCACCGAGCTCAGCCTCCCTCTCCTTGCGAGATTTGAAGCGCCCTACAAACCTGATAGAGATTAGGAGCATTTAATAGGAGGATCTAGTGGATCTCAAAGCAGTTATTTCTAGAGGCTGGTTGACATAACTTACATTTTATCAAGGCATTTAGGATTTTTCAACAAAAAAGACCTCTTTGTAACAGCTTTGGTGAGTACATTACATTGAAGTCTATAAGATAATTAAAAGTTTTGAATGGTAGTGTACTAGTGTATCTCAATTGCACTTCTGTGAACATTTTAATGATGAGAAATTATTGAGTTATTGACAGTGACCCTCCTGGAGCACAATTTCATACCTGGGATTGTAGACTGTACAACGTCTGTCAAAATGCAATAATACTTGCATGCAATCTTTACACAAACGTATATAAGGCTATATAAAAATGGACACCAACATTTTTTTCAGAATGTTGCTTTAAGCAATAGTTCTCCCAAAAATGAAAATTTGCTAATAAACATTCCACTATTACACTATCAGTGTAATGTTTATTTCTGGTTGAACTATTACTTTAAAGAGTTTTTACTAAAATATTGTAACAAAATTGAATGTCACTTAGTCAACCCCTCCACACACTTCAATTCCAAATCAAGTCTGTTAGTCAATAAAGCCATAGCTGGGAAGTTCTTTCAGCAATTTTCCTTCAACCTAATGCCAACCAGGTTTGGGACAATGCTAAAAATGTACACTTACACTTTTCTGTCATTCAGCAACATGCCGTTCATTTTCTCAATGGCTCTTTCAGCGGCCTCCTGGGTCTCAAAGTGCACAAAGCCGTAGCCCTTTGAGCCATTCTCATCACAAACCACCTTAAGAAAGGATATCAGGCATAAAAATCATGCTCCCACGGACCAAAAGAAGCACTCATGCACACAAAAAAAAATCCAACACGCAATTATCAATTCAAAAGCGTGCATGTGCCTTACCTTGCAGGATAGGATGTTGCCAAATGCAGAGAAGGTGTCATAAAGGGCTTTATTATCAATAGACTTATCCAGGTTCTTGATGAAGATGTTTCCAACGCCGCTCTTCCTCAGAGAGGGGTCGCGCTGAGACCACATGATGCGGACAGGTCTACCCTTGATGACGTCAAAGTTCATGGTGTCTAAAGCCCGTTCAGCTGGAAGCAAAAATGATTATGAAACCATTAAAATGATTAGCATTAAGGCAAGACACTATTGGCAAAACAATTGTTTTTATTTCACACACTCATCAATTTAAATATTTCTGGATATTGCATCCACGTCTTTTGGACTAATAGAAAGAAAACCTCCAAACTACATATTTAAATCTATGTTTTATTACACTATCTATTTGTGTCATTTATTTATTTACGATTTAACGCCATATCAGCGGCAATGGCTATATTCATGGCAAAGACAACAGTTTTATGACAACAATATGTGAATACATTGTTTACAAGAATTTAAAAATTTTAACTTAACAATCAACATACAAATAAACAATAGGCAAGGCAAGGCAAGGCAAGTTTATTTATAGAGCACATTTCATACACAGTGGTAATTCAAAGTGCTTTACATAAAAAGTGAAATAATCATTCACAGCAATAAAAACAAGGAGTTAAAAATAATAAAAACAAGGAATTTTAAAATCGGTTCGGACGTAGCACAGTGCTCATTAAACAAATGCACAGCTAAATAGATGAGTTTTGAGTCTGGATTTAAATGTGGCTAATGTTTTAGCACATCTGATCTCTTCTGGAAGCTGGTTCCAGCTGCGGGCGGCATAATAGCTAAAAGCGGACTCCCCTTGTTTTGTGTGAACCCTTGGTATTTCTAACTGACTCGATCCTAATGATCTGAGTGGTCTGTTAGGTTTATATTCAGTGAGCATATCTGCAATATATTTAGGTCCTAGACCATTGAGTGACTTATAAACGAGTAAAAGTACTTTAAAATCAATCCTAAATGTAACTGGAAGCCAGTGTAAGGACCTGAGGACTGGTGTGATGTGCTCAGATTTTCTGGTTCTAGTCAGAATCCTGGCAGCAGCGTTCTGGATGAGCTGCAGCTGTCTAATGGTCTTCTTTGGAAGGCCGGTGAGGAGACCATTACAATAATCCACCCTGCTGGTGATAAAGGCATGAACAAGTTTCTCCAAGTCTTGACTGGAAACAAAACATCTAATTCTTGCAATGTTTTTGAGATGATAGTATGCTGATTTAGTTACTGCTTTGACATGACTACTAAAGCTAAGGTCTGTCTCTAGAATAGGTACAATAACACATACATACAACGTCAATTCCAGAAAAGTTGGGATGTTTTGTGAAAGGACAAAAATTAAATCAAGAATATGTTTCTTGTTCATTCTCTTTAACTTATTTAATTGACTAAAGTTCTAAGAAAAAAATTCCAATGTTTTCACTGACCAACTTAATTTGATTAAATATAAATATAGACACATTTAGATTTTGATGGCTGCAACACTCAAAAAAAGTTGGGACAGAGGCATGTTAAACACGGCGTCACATCAACTTTCCTTTTAACTACAATGTTTCATTGTTTGGGAATTGACGATACTAATTGTTAAAGTTTTGCGAGCACAATTTTTGTCCAATCTCGCTTGATACAAGACTTCAGATGGTGAGCAGTCTGTTATTGTCGTTGTCTGATTCTCCTTTTCATGACTGGTCATACATTTTTCATTGGAGACGGATCTGGACTGCAGGCAGGCCAGTCTAACACATTCACTCTGTCTCTACGAAACCACGCTGTTGTAGCACATGCAGAATGAGAGCAAGTATTGTCTTGATATAATAACCACGGACTTCCCATGAAAGTCGTCATCTTGATGGCATTATATATCTCTGTACAATCCCAATATATGCCTCCGTGTCAATAATACCTTCGCACATCTGCTAGTCACCCATGATGTTCGCTCTGCTGCACTCCCACGCCATGACAGACGTTTGCTTTTGCCTCTGTTGCTGATGAATGGTCCTTTTCTTTGAGAATGAGAACTCTAAATCCATTTTTTCCATAAACAAGTTGAAATGTGGAGTCATTTGAGTACAGCAGACATTTTTGACTATCTGAAATGATCTCTGGCTCAGAGAACCCAGCGACATCACTGCATAGAATTGATGTATAGCTTTCTCCTAGAGTAACAGATATTCAAGTTGCATTTCTTCATTTCTTGCAGACTGTGGTACATGACAATGGTTTTCTGAAGTACTCCTGAGCCCATGTGGCTATATTTAACACCGCAGCATAACGGTTTCTTACGCAATGCCATCTGAGGGCTCAAGGGTCATGAATATTATTCACCTGAGCTTTCCTGCCTTGCCCTACATGCACAACTGTGACCATTTTTTGAGAATATGAGAGTAAAAATTTGACGTGGTCGCACTTGTGCGAGTGCATGATCTGCGTTGCACCAAAGCATCTGCTTCATACAGCGCGCGGTGCAGAGCCACGGCACATAGTAGGTGTTATGTTGGGAATCAGTACAATAAAGACGCAGAGAAACAGGCAGTACTGAACCACATTATGTTTACTTAACTTCTCTCCTTCATACATTCCTCTTCTACAATAGAACAAGTATGAACAACATTGCCATCTAGCGGAGGCCTTAAAAGTATCACAATTATTCAGACACAACATCTTCCCCTTTTCAGAAAGAATGTAGCAGACTTTAAACAACAGAAACATGTATAAGCCTATAATAAACAGGTTCTGCAAAACACAATTAAATGAAGAACATATTTAAACTTTTATCTTCTTGACTCCATTATTTTAATAGTTCAACCTCTCTTCATTTTCTTACTCATGTAAAACATAGTCCTTAGTCCAGATAGGCTTCTGCCTTGTCGTAGTACACCTGAATGGCACGCTTGGAGGGTTAACAATTTGTGATGCAGATTGTTGCTTTTCATAAGTGTCAGCATCACTCGTTCTGGCACTCCAGCAAGACGTGACATTCCATATTTTACCATCATCCAAGAGATAGGAGTCCTCGCCTCTCTTCTACACAACAGATCTTGGTTGTGTGAACTTTGGTCACCTTTCTTTACTTTCCAGGGTTTCTTAATCCGCACTAGGTCTCCGGGTTGGAGCCTAAGAGGACTTTGCATTTCTCCTGGCATCAGTGTACTGTTTGACTTTGCCTTGTTTCCTTTTCACACGTTGTCGTAGTATGCTTTGGTCTGTAGCTTTACAGGGTAGTCCATGATTTGTAGTTTTGTTCGCATGTATCGACCATGGAGCAACTCTGAATTTGAGGGGTACTCCTGTAGTTCATAAGAAATGTTTGAGTGAATGATTTCCAAGGCTCTCCTGAATTGAAGCAGTTTGCAAACAGTCTTTTAGGACCCTGTAAACCTCTCAACCTCTCCATTCGCGTGGATGATACACAGCAGATCTGAAATGGCGTATATCTCTCCCTGAGAAACTCAGAAGAAATAAACTGAGGTCCATTGTCAGAGACAAGTTCTTTTGGATTTCCTTGGGCTAAGACTGAAGTCAGGAACTGTATGACAGCAGCTGTGTCAACTCTGGGTGAGAAAGCAACCTCCGCCATTTACTGAAATAATCAACAAGCGTTATGGCATATCTGCAGTTTGCTGGTGCAGTCTCAAATGGTCCTACAATATCGATAGAAACCTTCTCCCATGCAACTGATGGCAACTCAACAGGTTTGAGTGGCGTATCATATGTAACAGCTGATTTATCATTCTGTTTGCATGTGGAACAGTCCCGTATCAGAGCTTCAGCCTGGCTATCCATTTTCGGCCACCAGTACAGTTGCCTAAGCCGCTGCTTGGTACGAACCATGCCTTGGTGTGATTCATGCGCCAAGGTCTATGAGTTTTTCTGTAGTGACTCAGGGACCAGAAGACGATGTGTACCTCTGACTAAGCATCCCTCCACTACAGCAAGCTCATGACGGATTAGAAAGTAGGGTTGTACATGCAGGTCGACATCCTTCTTGTATTTTGGCCAGCCAGTCTGCTGATACGTAGAGAGTTTAGTCAACACTGGGCAGTTGTTGCATGCAGTCTAGAAATCACCTTTGGAGATTGCACTAGAAGCAAATGAGATCAAAGCAACAGATTCAATTGTTTCAGCATAGTTATGCTCAGTGTTAGGGAGTGCATTCTTGACAAACAATCAGCAACACTGTTCAGGGGGCCAGGTCTGTACTCAACGTCATAATTAAACTCCAGTAAACGTGCAGACCATCTGGCAACATGTAAACCAGCACGGCTATTACCTTTGCTGCTGAGTAGAGTAGTAAGAGCTTGATGGTCGGTGCGTAACATGAATTTCCTTCCCCACAGCCATATACGCCATTTCTACCGCAGACCAGATGCAGGCAAGAGCCTCCTTTTATACGGTGGAGTATTTTCGTTCAGCATCAGATAAGGAGCGAAGCAAAGCAATGGTTCTCTCTATTCCCTGGTCATCAAGCTGAGTCAAGACAGCACCGACACCATAATCTGAAGCATCACAGGAAAGTATTGTGCTGAGATTGGGGTTGAATAAGGAAAGTGCAGGACTGTTCACTATAGTCATTTTGACCTGGTCAAAGCTTTCTTGTGCTGCAACAGTCCACTGAAAATCACAGTCTTTGCGAAGTAAAGCTCTCATAGGTTCGACCAGAGTAGCATAAGCAGGTACAAACTTGCTGTACCATGCAGTGAGGCCCAAAAACGACCGTAGTGTATCTGCATCTGTAGGGCGCGGTGCATTTGTAATTGCAGTGGTGTGGGTGTCATCAGGGTGCAGGCCAGCAGCTGAGAGTCTGTATCCGAGGAAGCTTAAAGAAGTTAAACTCAACTTACATTTGTCTGGATTTAGTTTCAAGCCATTTTCACTGATCCTATGCAGAACAGCTTTGAGGTTTGCATTGTGAATGGCTTCAGACGCACCATGGACAATTACATCATCCAAGTAACACTGTACACCTTCAAGGCCTTTTAGGATCATTGACATCATACGCTGAAAAGCAGATGGTGCTGAACACAGCCCATAGGGAACTCTACAGAACTGGTATAGGCCCTCGTGAGTGATAAAGGCAGTGAGTTCTCTGCTCTCCTCATGTAGCTTTAACTGGTAATATGCATTCTTGAGATCAAGCGAAGAGAACATTACTGATCCATGTAGTGCAGACAGTATATCTTCGATCAATGGTAAGGGATGGCTATCTGGTACTACAGCTTTATTGGGCTCCCGTAAGTCAACACACATACGAATTGTGTCATTCTTTTGTTTTGTGACGACAATGGGTGACACCCACTCGGATGAGTCTACTTTTTCAATGATTCCGTTCTCCTCTAGAGTTTTCAGTTCCTCTGACACTGCTGCTCGTACTGATAGTGGTAAGTGACGACTTTTTGTTGTACAGGCTTAACTTCGGACCTTTACTTTGTGTATGAAGTCTTTAGCGATCCAAACCCCTTAGAGATTAACGCAGAAGCAGGGGTATCAGTACATGTAGGCAGACTGCTAGGCAGCTGAAGCATTGCACAGTGAGTGACAGGTTCAATCAAGCGACCACCCTTAATTTCAATGTCCAATGTTTTACATATGTCACGTCCAATTAGAGATTTTACTATGTTAAACTCACCAACAACAGTTTTTCCATTGTATGTCACATTCATTGTCAAGGAGCCACAAACAGGTATTTTGTCCCTTGAATAGTTCAGAAGCTGCACTTTGGGTGGAGACAAAGCACATGAACTGAAGTGTTCTTTGTAAATCTTCAGAGGCAGAATTGATGCACCCGAGCCTGTATCTACCATCATCTTAATGGTACAAGACTGTGCAGGAGTATGCTGGTAGCAACAGTAAAAGTGCCCATTGAGCTCCATCATCTGTATTACAGTCATTCTGAGGACCGTCACTTCAGGTAGGCTTACTTCATTAACTGACTTTGATGATGACTTGCACTTTTGAAAATGTCCGATTTTCCGCACATTCTACATTTGCAGTCTTTAGCAGGGCAGGACTTGTCATTTGCAAGGTGATACGTAGAACCACAGCGGTAACACTGCTGTTGACCCTTTATCGTCTATCCTCTCGGCTTGCTCCTTGTGTTTACTTTTCTGCATCCGCGAATTAACGTTAGTTTGTTTTTGAATCGCTGATACATGTTTCGATTCCCCTTCAGCAATGACTTTGGCATCTGCAACCGCTGCTTCAATTTGTCTTGCAATAGTAAGTGACTTTTCAAGGGTTAACTCTGGTTCTAATAACAGTCTTTCACGAATTCTGGGCATGCACGTTTTTTCCAAAATCTGATCACGGACCATTTCATGCTCCATATCGCCAAAAGCACATGTTCTTACCATTTCATGAAGCGCTGCAATGTAATGGTCTGTAGACTCACCCACTGCCTGACCGCGTTGCCTGAAGCGATACCTCTCAGAAACAACATTCAGTTTAGGGGAGAAGAACTGTTTCAGTGCTTGTAAAGATCCATTATATGTATCAACAGTAAGAGGCAGTGTATTGTAAATTCGCTGTCCTTCTGTTCCCAAACAGTGTATTAGTAGTGCTCTCTTCCTCTCGGCGGAAAACTCCTCACCACCGATGGCAAGCAGGTAGTTCTGAAATAACTTTTCCCATGCATCAAAGGGAATTTTCGGTTCACCTGGACAATCTAGAAACGCCACTGGGGGTTGCAGAGAGAGCAGAGACATCCTGGCATCCTCGTCGCCAATTGTTATGTTGGGAATCAGTCAAATAAAGACGCAGAGAAACAGGCAGTACTGAACCACATTATGTTTACTTAACATCTCTCCTACATACATTCCTCTTCTACAATAGAACAAGTATGAACAACATTGCCATCTAGCGGAGGCCTTAAAAGTATCACAATTATTCAGACACAACAGTAGGAGTAAGATTACACTGATTACTTGAAGAGATGCTCTTTCAGCACGAGCGCTTCATGGGTAAAGCCGGGTTTATACTCGATTTTGCATTGCGAATTTTTATTTGTCACTTCTCTCGTGAAACTTGGTACAAAATGATGAGCCATGACCCAGCTTTGCTTGCAAAGACTGAGATCCTTCTTTATATCCAAACATGACCTATTACCAATTCACCTGCTTACTGTGAGCAGTTTCAAAACGGTTTAACGTGGATATTCTATAACTATACATTTTTCACTTTTATTTTGCCTCTGTCCCAAGTTTTTTGGAGTGTGTTGCATCCATCAAAATCCAATTTTTTTATATTTACAAAACACATTTACGTTGGTCAGTGAAAACTTTGGAAATGTTTTCTTTGTGCTTTTGTCTATTAAATAAAGGTTAAAGAGAATGAACAAATAACAGATTCTTGATTTTAATGCATTTGATCAACGTCCCAACTTTTCTGGAATTGGGGTTGTAGAATTTATGACACTGTATAATAAAACTCAAATTATTCCAGGAGAAACCTTTTTAAAAATCAATTTCTTTAAAATTGTCTAATTTAAGTCCTCTCATGGTTATTTTTTTACAGTTTTATTACGATTTAAGATTTATATGGACTTTTTTATTTAAATAATATTTAATAAAAATATGGTATTTTCATATTTTAGAGTCATAAAAAGCTCAAAAATCCCCTCTGTAAAATGTTCAACTCTAATGTCTATAATATTAAACAAAATTTGAATGAACTTAAAATAATTTTGGACCTGCCTTCATCCAATAATCACACTTCTGTTCTGATACGGATATAAATGTTATTTATTGGATTATTGGAAAAAGTTCATATTTAATTAGACAACACCTCAGTCTAAATACTAAATAACATTTCTGAAAACTTAATTCACAACTTTTGTCTTCATGTACATGCTCAAATCTATGAAGTTTGCCTTAAATTTGCAATAGATGATCCTGACATTAACTGAAAATGAATTGCATATTTTTGTTTAATGTACATCATAAAATGTTCCATCTGAATAACCAGATTAACTACTCCAAGGTTAAAAGTGATATTCATTACATAGACATTGCTTAGTCCCTAGACATTCAATTTTGCCCAGTCCCAAATTAACTTATGAACCCTTGTTGTGCAACCACCAAAATACACATAACAATGATTATATGCAACATATATCCCCCCCAAAAAAGGGACAAGAAATATCGGATTGCACACTGAACATGAGGGGCTGCACGTGACACCTCCAAGACCATGTCTAAACCTATTGAAAACAGCATGATATAGCTTAATAAAAGCAGGGAGAACAAACAGCCATAATCAATGCGATCAAGGCATTCCCTGACAAGCCTGACAGGGGTTATCTGTGCTGAACACTCTCCGCCCACCCACGCCCTAAATATGACAGGCATGCAGCTCACTGCTGTCATGCAACAGCATGCGCAATGCAAGCAGCTCTCATCCTCAGCGCTTTATAATTCATAACCAAACGCAACTGACACGCTACATTTAACTTTCAACGTGTCATTAGCGCCAATTCCATCATTTACCGTCTGCAGGCTGCTGGAAGTTGACATAGGCATAGCCCAGCGACCGGCGCGTGATCATGTCCCTACACACCCGGATGGAGAGGATGGCACCGGCTGGGCTAAACTTCTCGTAGAGCATGGCTTCAGTCACGTCCTGGTGTAGGTCCCCAACATACAGCGAGGCCATGGGGTAACTAGGAGCGCTGGAGTTCATTTTCTCTTCTCTCGCAGCTGTTAACTCGCAGAAAGTGTACGTGTCACGCTAACGCGTGAGCTCAACTACGTCAGAATACAGCTAGCTGTCAAGCTAACGCCAATTTTTCGACTAACGTTAAACGATTACTTCGCCTAGACGATTAAAACGTTTTGTTTAAAAATGACGAATATTTAGGGCAACTGACATTTTAAAACGCGAAAAATCCAAACCAACGAATCAAGCTAACATTAGGCCTTCGCGAGCTCACAGACTGTCGTTATTTTTTCGGAATTGTTGAGATGTTTCAAGGCCTCCAGCTGCGAATTCACCGATTTTTAATGAAAAATGAAAGAAAAAGAAAGAAAATGATTTTTTGCAATTTTTAAAAGTTTTGAATTTTTTTTTTGTATTTTTTATTTTTTATATAATGTGTGCCGAGGCAAGCTCCGGAGCACACGCGCACTCTCACAGCACTAACAGCCGGGGAACGGGAGAGAAGGGGCGGGATGAGCCGTCTCATATATACCCGCCGCATCGTCATCCAGCGACGCAATGTGACTCAACAGTAGCTCAGCGGTTTTGATGGTGATTGGATGAAACGCGTTAGAGCCCCCAGTCCAGATCTGGCCAATACGCTTTTAGAACGAGGAGTAGTTGACTTTTGTAACGAATGTATAAAAGTGAAAATAAATTACTGCATTTTTTTTAACTTTTATAATTTAATTCAATTAACTTCTTTATCCTATTAACTAAATTAAATCAACATTTTTTTGTGAGAATCCTTTGTGTTTAAAGCAGCTTTTGCCAGAGTTTTTCAGGAAGCTTTGCGGTGAGGTTTCTTGAAGCGTCTTGGAGACACAGTTCTTCTGGATCGAGTCTGTCTCAGTTTGTTCTGTTTCTTCATGTCATTCCAGACAAGACTGATGATGATCAGATCTCAGTGTGGAGCACAAAAATCTCACTGGATTAATACAATTAATGGCAAAATGAATGTTTAGAAATGTAAACTGATATTTCCTACTGACTCACTACAGCAGAAGATAGAAATAACTGACTTAAAACCATTTATAACTGGTGAAAATACTAGTATTCTAATCTTTTTTCCACCACTGTATATTAATAATAATGTATAGTTAATATTTAATCAAGATGTGAGAATAAATGAACAACTAAAGGCCGTATGATGAAAGGTTCAATTACAGGGCATTTCCCTGTGTGTGTGCTTGACTCAATGCAAGTCATTCATGTTTCCTCCACAGTGCCATTGACAATCACTTTTGATTTATTTAACATCATTTTATAGCAACACAACAACAATAGTCTGATCAAAAGTCATATTTGTTTTTCTGCGTTTTACTTATCGTGTCAATCATGTTCTTTACTGACACGGTTTTCTATGTTGGAGGCAAATTTGTTTGTCATGGTTTTGATTTTTGGGAAAAAATACATTAAGAAATATTCACACGATAAATATGAAAACGGTTTGTTTATTTCACTCAATAATTCATATTTTAATCATGGATTTTTCTTGAGTCTGGCACAAAGGTACAAGAAACCAAATTAAATCTATAACCGGTGTTTGAAAAGTCAACATTTTTCCAATACAGTTTAAATGTGACCGTTATATAACAAAAATATCCTAGTTAAAGGAAATAATAAAAAGGCAAAGAAATGTCGATTTCCAAATGTAATTTATCAATAACTAATACTTCAATAACTTCGCTTCAAGCTCACTAACAGTAGCATATTTGTTAGTGATAATTAACTTTGATCAAATGTGATGCTGAGGAGAACGAGACAGTCTTAGCTCAGTGCGGTCTGTTATTCTCTTTAAGGATCCTCATCAGTCTTACTGATTAACAGTGTAGATGTCTGAAGATCCCCAACAGGGGGAGTCCCAGACCTGGAAGAACTACTGAGTACAGTGCAGACATTCTGTGCTGGATCAAACATTTATTCATTTATCAAAACAAAAGCACGTAGTATTTTTCCTACTAGCAAAGACATATTTTCAGAATTAGGAGAAAGTAGAAGTTGTTGAAGTCATGGCAATTAAATAGCAGTTTCATTTTTCTATGATTATTTTCCAGAAAGAAGCAGCTGATATTATAGTGGGGCATGTTGTCATATCATATCTGGATTCTCCTTTTTATTGTTAACTAAAACTATTATAAATCAAATAAAACAAATATGAGATGAAAAACTTCAACTTGAACTGAAATGAAAACAAAGTAAAGCTAAATAGAATTGAACAAAAAACAAGTGAAAATGTCAAAACGCAAATAAAATTACAGTAAAAACAAAAAATAACACAATAAAAGCAAACTCAAAATATGATATTATACATGTATAAATGTTGTCACATTCTGCTTTTTATTGCTGTGTTGTTATTGTTAACAAAAATTATTACAAATATTTTGATTTTTGGTAATTGAAATAAAATAGAATATAAATATTAGATGTAAAGGTAAATGGAAATAAGGTAAATAGAACTAAAACAAACATTTCCAAGGTAAATAGAAATAATAATAAATAATAAAAATGACTAAAATAATTAAAAACCTAACCCCCCCCCAGAATAAACAACTTAAGCTAAAATGAAAATTAATACTAAAAATAAATAAATATAAGGTCATTTAAAATATGATCTTAGGACGGGATCTATTTCATATTTACAGACTCAGTGTTCATTTAATACATTGAATTATTTCATGAAAGATATTGTATAATTATATGTCCACATTAACCTTACTGAGTCAAATTGAGGTCACCTTTATTTCTATAGTGCTTTATATAACAGAGATAGTTTAAAGCGGCTTCACGGCATTAAACAGGAAAGTAACAGAGTGATGTAAACTTCAAATATGCTGCAAATCTACATTCTGTTGTTCAAGAGTCAAGAACTCTGTAAAGTTCATTAGAAAACGAGTTGAGTTCAGTATTGATTCAGTTCAGGTTAATAACAGTGTCAGTGCAGAATGAATGAATGATGAACTAATCGGAGTCAGGGCTATAACGCAGAACACAGTAATGTTATCATCTCAGTTATTCTCATTGTGTCAACAGTCAAATCAATGATTTTATCTGAAGTGTATGATATTGATGGAGAGTTTACATGTAATCTAGATTTCATGATCAGATTATATTACATTTTAAAATGACTTGTAATCAGACTACAACCCTGTAGTTCCTTCATCAACTCGTTTGCGAGACCTTGAAATAATGTGATGTTTAATGCACTTCATGTTGCTAATAACAATGAATGGAATGTTTTCTTTCTCTTTGTATTTTTATATCTAGCTTAATAGTCTGATTATATTACGTTACTAACTATTGGGAATCCGTAACGGGGAAGGAAGAGTTGTAGTCGAATGATGTTTGTTCTCGTAAGCATCGAGCTGCTTGCTGCTGGAACTTTCACTGATGCTGCTCATAGCAGTTTAATCTGGTGTTATAATGCACATGTCCCTTCCTGCTGATTACTCACCCTCTCTCCAAATAAGTACTGTTGTTCAGCGCCGTCTGCATGGCAACAGCCGTAGCCCGAGGCTCTTCACTGACACACCCCAACTGAGAGGAGCGGGGCCTTTCCAGAGAGCCTTCCAGAGGTGCTTCAGTTCACTTGAAAAAGCAGTATTGGTGGACAAAACAAGGATTCGTTTTTAAATAGGCCTGGAAATCACAATATTAAAGTTCCAACTTAATATGATTGAGTAATAATACCTAATCAATCTAATGCAATATATGTGAAACACACACACGTTAGTTTTTGTGTAAAGTGGGGACATAATGATTTTTATACTGTACACGTAAACTTAGCCCTCACAGGAGACTGTGCATTTCTACTTACCCCCCAAAAATACTCTCTGTATGATTTATAAGCGTTTTGAGAAGTGGGGACATGAGGCAGTGTCCTGCAAAGTCACCTTCACCTTGTAATGCCCAAGGCATTATACACACTTGTCACAAAAAACGCACAGACACATTATATTCTTTGACATGACTACTGAAATTAAGGTCTGTCTCCAGAATCACACCAAGATTCTTGACTTGATTTTTAGTTGTTTGACCCCTAGTCAAGCTATGCGTTCACCTTGAGAACTTCATGCAATGACTTCAACACAAATGCTGCCGTTTAGTTAACAGTAGTCCAAGTTTTACATGAGCAGGACAGCATTTAAGCTTGTCACCGTGTGCTCAATACTGTAGAGACATCATATGAACCACAGATCACAGTGTCCACACCTGGAGTCAGTCATCTCTCCTCGGTCCAGTGAATCTGGTGCAGGACTCGGATGACTGCAGTCCCACGGAGATGTGACCCAGTTCCTACTCTGCATGTAAAACAGGTCTGAGAAGACAACCTCTCCAAGCCGAAGCAGCATTAGAGCACTGTCCCAGATTGAGAATCTTATCTGTTCCTCGTGTTCCAAACTTCCTGCTTTCTTTTTTACATTTAACAGACATGTTTATCCAAAGGGACTTACAACAGAAGCGATCAAAACCACCAAAGGGGGAAACACTGTGACAAATCTCGGTAAGGCTAACGCAATACACATAGCAAGTCATTTTTATAATAAAGAACAAGTAGAATAGAGAACAGTGTTAGATAAGCTCAATATTTGTATTCATTAATTTTGTTCAAGAAAGAAAAGTTGAAAGAACAGAAAAACAATGGAGAATGTTAAAAGGATCATCTTTAAAATGTAATTTTCTTTTTAATACAACAAAAATGAATGTTGACAGGAAAGGCTTCCAAGTCTCCTGTAGTCACGTGATCATTTGTGATCAACAGACAGATTTCTTTTTAGACATCTAATGTAGCTCTCCATTCCTGTTTGTATTAACGCACATTATAAACAGCAAGTCAAAAATCAGTTATGGGCACAGAGCCAGTTTTGTTTGAAATCACACACATCACATTCTCAGTTTCAGAGTTTGATCACTTTTGGAACATAAGCTTTGGGAACTATTTCTTTATTATTTTGTCCTTTTTAATCTTAATTTGTGTCACATAAGCAACCCCCATTATCTAAACGAACATTTGAATTCCAGGATCTTTCTGGAACGGCCAGAGACCGAACGCAACGCAAAAAGACCAAGAGATCGTGTGCTTTGTGTTTGATGTTTTAATTCCACTAACATGAGATCCAGATCCCTCCGCCCACCCTCCATAACAAATAACAACAATGTCAAGTGTTCCGTATGAAAATTCAAAGACAGTTTCAAGGCAGCCCGATCAGCCAACTCCAGTCACCCTGATTAACTAAAGCCACATGCATTTTAGGCAAGTATCAAAAGAGTAAACAAAACAAACTAAAAACTGATTCAGTAAGTAGTAGTACAAATAAAACTAAACCAAAACTCCTAATAGAAAACAGTATTAATCAGATAAGCGCATGAAAAGCATTACTTACTGCTCCGGTAACAAGACTTTTATCTCAAAGTTACAGTATAAGCAATGTGTCAAGTCTTTTTGATCTTAGAGAGATTGTACGCGGTCACCAATGAGAAATCAAACACTTGACAATTAAAGAAGAATGTCTTGCACGAGCCCAATCTGTCACAAGTATTCGTTCATACTGACTTTTGGTTTATTTCCATGATTCTTTAGGAAAATTAAGAATTCAGTCTAAGCCACAAGAAACCCATCACTAAATGTTCCCCTAGCAAACTCAGAAAAGGGTTCATACTCCCTCTCTCTCTCACACACACACACACACACACACACACACACACCTACAGCACAGTCGATGGTGGCTTGATGTGACTGGCATCCCACATCAAGCCAACAATCTGCACTGCATTCTCCAATCCACAATTAACATGAAGACAAACAACTGCTGTTTGCCCCCCAAACAAACCCACTCTCAAATCCAAACACACATAAATGACGGGCTGGTGAGTATGAAGCTGGAACTGTAAAAGCGTCAGCGTCGTCTCTCGCTGTGCTGACTGAAAAGGTTCTTTGTGGAGTTGGCTTTAGTTTTCCCGGCCCTCCTCTGTTTCCTCACCGTCGGCCTGATTGTCAGAGGTCCACAGCTGAAAGCATTAAAGTGTGCACATCCATATCAGTCCACTTAAATGTCTATTTGTATATATTTTTTTAAATATGGACAATTTAGTGGGTAGAAAGGAGCATGATACATCCAGAGCTGTACATGTTATTTGAGAAAATGACATCGTTTTTATTACTGACAGCCGTAAGAAGAAAGAATGTTACATCCTTACCTTATGTTTGAGCTCTTTATAATTAGGATCTTTGGTAGGTAATATTGCATTTCCATATTTACTTTACATTAAAATAAGCTAAATCTGTTTGTAATAGTTTCTCCCAGTGTCTTACGACTTATGACATGCATTTGCAGATCTGAATATTTTTACATAAATTATCTTGAGTTTGGAACTAATATTTGTAAATCATAAATATATATTTGTATTATTCATCCTTATCAAAAAATTTGTGTTAATCGCAATTAAACGCATCCAAAATAAAAGTTTTTGTTAATATAATACATGTGTGTGCTGTGTGTATGTTTATCATGTACATATAAACACACACACATGTATATATTTAAGAAAAATATGTTGTTTATATATTAAATAAAATATAAATGTATATACACGTGTAAATATTTTCTAAATATATACTGAATGTGTGAGTATTTATATATACATAATAAATAAACAGTAAATATATATATATTATGTAAACAAAAACTTTTTGGCTGCGATTAATCAGGATTTTCAAGGTGCGTTACCTCTTTCAGAAACACAAGTAAATGCTGTGATTGATAAACATCACCTAAAATGTGATGCGAGTAACATGTATTCAAACTTCTGCTTTCCACTCAATCAAACACTAACTATCGCCTTTAATGAAAGAACGCCTCCGAACAGGTTCACTTAAGGATTTTAACATTTGAATACCTCCTACAGTTTTTAAGCTAATCAAATAACTTCCTGTATTCCACTAGAGATCTTTCCAATGACTGAACAAACTTAACCAGGTTTTTACGAACTCCTATTATGACGATATTTTAGTAAGTGTTTTTAAATTAGGAAAGAGTTAAAGTGCTAGTAAAATCAGTTGCTTGTATGATTATCGGCAGTCATTCTCAGCTGTTTACTTGTCAGTACTGGGTTGATATCAGAAAACAACAACTCACTGTCAGATTGTCTCGAAGTAGCTGCATGATGAGTGTGCTATCTTTATACGAGTCTTCGGTTAACTGGTCCAGCTCAGCAATGGCATCATCAAAAGCCTATAAAAGAACAAATACATGGTTAAAGAAGTCATTCCAAGCTTAATTCGTGTATGAGCTTTGAGCCCCATGAGCACCCATTCTAACCTTCTTGGCAAGTTCACAGGCCTGCTCTGGAGAGTTCAGGATCTCATAGTAAAAGACTGAAAAGTTAAGAGCCAGGCCCAGGCGGATGGGATGAGTGGGCTGCATGTTATCTTTGCTGATGTCAAAGGCGGCCTGGTACCCTTCCTGAGACTTCTGGATGATATCTGTGTACAAACACAACATTATTTATGCAAGAATCATTACATACTTCCCACAGAATAGCGAAGATTAAGGCTGACAATATACACTAGTGTTAAAAAGTTTGGGGGCAGTAAGCGTTTTTTTGTTGTTGTTAAAAGAACTTAATACTTCTATTCAGAAAGGAAGCATTAAATTGGTCCATAGAGACAGTAAAGATTTCGGTTTCAAAAATTCTGATCCATCAAAGAATCCTATAAAATAAAAAACATCTATGCCAGATTTCACAAAAATATGAAACGACATTTAAACATTGGTTGTAATAAAACTTTTTTCTCGAGCAGTAAATCAGCATATTATGATTTCTGAAGGATCATGAAGTGACACTGAAGACGGGAGTAATGATGCGGAAAATTCAGCTTACATTTTAAAATAATTCAGATAGAAAACAGTTATTGTAAAGTTATAATATTTCAAAATGTATAGTTTTTTATCAAATAAATGCAGCCTTGGTAAGCATCAGAGACTTTCAAAAACATTAAAATTAGTGGTGGGTTTATCTTAACGTGTTGCTAACGCGAGACTCTTATCGGCGATAAAAAACTATCGCCGTTAATCTATTCTCAAAGTTGGGTTGGGAGCTGGGTCTATACTCCTACGCAAGCTATGATGACTTTCACCCTGATATTTTAGCGGATGTATACCTAACCGAATTGCACTGTACGAGAACGAGTCTATGAACTAGAGGCTCGAGTCCGTGATGGACAGATTGTTAAAGGCTGGTCAGTTGCTTGTAATACAATCGGCAGGACATCATTCATCAACCTCAAATATAGCTTTTCAGTACTGAAAGATGTATGTAGTCACAACTTTACATGGCCGCTCAATATGATGTTAACCTAGAGAATGTGCGCTATTGAAGTGTTTGTGAACTGGTCCAGTTTGCAGCAATGGACAGGCTCAAAAGCCACTTGCTCTTAAAATCTCCGTCATTTTTGGTCATACAGATAAAAGTAGCCTAATACATCTCTAATCTGTAAAGACTTCACGTTATTTGTGTGCACTCAGAATAACAACGAAAAGTTGCTTTTAAGCAAACAGGAGCCAGGTCTCATGTGAACTTGAGAATTCACTCCCGTGTCACCCTCTGCTGATGTCAACCTGTGTGTATGCCTAGACGTTACTGTGAAATTACCACATCAGGCGTTATTTATGCTAATCATGGATGCAGCTATGAAGCCGCGGGTTTGCTTCAGGCTGAAAATCTATTTGTTAAGAAGCTTCCCAATGGAAACTGTAAACAGTTCATCACGACCTCTTATGAAAGGCCTACAGTTCAAAATTCATGTTTAACTGAATAAACAGTTAGTAAACACAAGTACATCTTATTGAACATAGTTTATTTTCATCACCAATTATCATATTAGAACAGCTTTCTCAAGCAGTTTGTGATGGATTTTGGAAACAGGAGATGAGCCCCTGGTCATGAAGTGCCACCTGGCTTGAGAAACCCGTTCTCAAAGACTTACTTTTAGTCATTATTTGGGTAGCACAAATTCTGAATGCCTTATAGAATTCAAATGAGCCATTTTAATCTAGATTAATCTAGATTAATTCCAAAATGTAATCTAGATTAATCTAGATTAAAAATTAATCTATGCCCACCCTAATTAAAATATATATATATATATATTTTACAGACCCCAATCTTTCGAACAGTTGAGCTCATAAAACATTTACAATATTTTACTGAGGATTTTCAACCCATAAAATATTAAATTCAATGAATCTGATAATGTGCTTTGTATATGGCCAGTGAAGTGTCCTAAAGCTGATTTCATGCCCCTCCTGCCTCGTGTAGGACCAATTCAGCATTCGGTTTGAGTCACTCATGTTTTGTGAAGCGTTACATAAAATAAGAAATATTGCTCCCATGATTATTTTTAGAAAACAGCCTGAGGAAAATATGCTTTTACTTGAACTAGAATTTTATGCTTTTAAATCCAACATTAAACACTTTAAATGTATGCCTTATGATGGTTATTGTAGTGGAAATTTATTTTAAATAAATGTACAAAGCCATTTCAAAACATGCTTTTTTTTTATCCTCCACATGGCTGAAAATGAGATATAATTTTATTCTCTGCACATTGGAGAGCTTGCAGTTGCCCGTATTGATCCGTGCTCAGAGAGAAATATATAAATATTTGAAAAAGACAGCAGCTCTGTAAAGAGCGTTTGACGAGAGCGCTGTGCCTGAGGAGCAGTACTTGTTCATCTGAAGAGCTTCAGGAGGCCGTGGCCGAGCGATCCACCCACAGGAGCTTCAGCCTAAACCCAGCTGGACGACACGCATCATCTAGATGCTGTTACCATGGTGATGATCATACAGCCCATCGACAGTAGTAGGTCAGTGGCTGCTCACGCTCAAACAGACGAGCGGTGTTCGTTCCTCTTTAGAAAGTATCAACGAAACTTATCTATAATACTACCCAAACAGAGTGATCTAGGATCTGCTGGCCTGTCGTTTCCACAGATGGCAGCTTCAGTCAGATCATTCGCTCCTGTGCTACCATAGAAACACACCAGGCTCTTAAAAATTCATCAAACCCCGCAGGGAGAAGCAGTAGCCCTAATAACCTCATGCATCTATCGGAAAGAGTGAGTTATTACTTCCACACACGGACTAAGACCACATGTGGAGCGAAATCACTCATTAATGAAACCAAACGAGGTGGAGCAGGATAGACTGAACTGATGAGACAAAGACTGGATGGTGGAAAACAAACCCACAACATCTGCATTGTGCTCACTGGAAGCACACACAACACAACCAGACAGGGCTGGGCGATTTTTCCCATTTTACTGATGTACTCAAATTTTAATTTTGGAAAACGAAGAATCACGCTTTCGAAGAGAAATATTTCCAAACGTTAGAATTAGAAACTTTGACAATATATCAATGCTATTGTCCAATGATCCAACCGCATGTCGCTCAGATCACACTTTTGTGTTGACAAAGTCGGCACGCGGGAAGAAGTTGAGAGTGAACTTATTTAAACTTGAGCGGCGTGTTTTCAGAATGCGGTTTCATGCATGAGATGCTGCAAGAAACAAACACGTCCATGTTTACATAGAAAAAACTATGTAAAAGCAGCGCAATCAAATAAAAAAAACTACTGCTGTATGTCTGACAGACTCAAAGCTGCGGTTCAATGTTTTTTACAGTTAATTATAGTCTATTGGTGTTATACCTTCAGTCATTTTGAATTACCTTGACTTGAGAATCTTTTAAAGCATTTTCCTCGAATCATTTCTGAACATAAAATACATATTAGACAAGTCTGTACACGATGTAGTTGTAGTTCATGTATCATTTCTGCAAAGTTATTTAACAAGTGATTTGTTCATCATGTTGACAACGTGTGGTATACTTGGAATATAATTTTCTTTAACTAGAGGGTTAATTAAGAAAAGGTTACTTGAATCATGTTGTAGTTGGGCAATTCCAGCGTTATGGATGTGACATCTGAACTCATTATGACAGCTAAAATGTGTCACTAAAAATAAACTTCTTACAATATTTAAATTGGCTATGCATATTCTCAGAGCACCCAATCTGGAGAACTGACAGCCAAAATATATTTTTCTAAAATATATTTAAGCCCCCCAAAAAAGGTAAATAGTCATGCGTTATGGATGTGACAGGAAATAACATAATTTTCAGTATACTGTATGATTTTCTTTAAAGTCTGTGAACTTTTAAGTTAAATGTATAAATATTGATATCCACATGATGAAGGGGTCTTAGCTGAACATACAAATACCAATGTTTAAAATATTTAAGTTTTTTTATGAAGTGCATTTTGAGGAAAAAACAAAGTTATGGATGTGACAACTCTGTTATGGATTTGACGAGTTACATTTTCAATTTGACTAGTTAATTAATTAATTTTTTTGCCATATTGCCCAGACCTACAACCAAATCATTTGATTGGCTTGGTTCTTTGTAATAAAGCAGAGATATGAGCTACGGTGAGGATATTACATGTAGGCATGAAACCGTCACACCGGACGTCCTTAAATTAATCTGCAAGCTGCTTGAGTCTCAAGAGATTCATGAACTAGGACACAAGACTAACCTCCATCTCATCTCCAGATATAAAATTAATGAAAACTCTGAGTCTGTGGCTACTTCATGAGATTTCTAACTCTATTAATAGGGTTAATTGATTGACCTCTTCAGTTCAGAAGCATCAAACACAGTCAGGTGGTGCTTTTGGGATATTCTTGCTCTTTTCCAAACCCTAGCAATGTCACTCGCTATTCTAATAGGTGCACAAAGATAAAGAGCATTTTTAATAAGATGGAGCTATTTTCCATATATTTTTTTGAAGGATTTGATAAAGGAGATTTCCCCTGATGCTTATAGCAATGCGTTCCGAGATGGTCTTCTCCATAAGATGCTGCCATATGTTGGCTAAAACGAGGTGGTGTGTTTAGGGATGGGTACCGAGAAGAACCAGTATTTTATTTGACCGGTACATAATTGGGTCAATACCGGACTACCGATAAGCTTCAGGACAAACTATACTATTATCAATACTTGTATATCTTCAATGTTAATGACGAATTAGTAGCTGCTGCTTGTCATTTTCCTTCACTGAATGATGTGGTTGACATTTGCTTGGCGAGCGCGTGATATCCATGCGTGTGCGGTGTGTGTTTGAGGAAAGAGTGAAAAGATCAAAAGTGTGGGCTCACGTGACAAAAATAAGCGACACCATCGTCAGATGCAATAAATGCAGTAGTGTAATAGTGAACAAAGGAGGCAACATCAGTAATGTAATGAAACATTTACTAACAAAACACATCTACCTCAAGCAATGCACTGTATTTACTATGTCTCCCGTCTCCAGCTCCAGCTCCAACTTGCGAGACACATTCACATCAAATGTTGATTCAGCGGTAGAGTTACACTCACGAGACAGTTTAAGCCTTGCCGGTTAAACCTTTCATTCGCATGCTGTTCTGACATGTGCTTATTCAGAGCGCGTGCACTGAAGCATGCGTACACTAAAAGGCTGGTCAAACGCGATTACGTGGTTATCATCTGATTGTGCTACTAATGTCAAAAACACAAGGTTTGAAAGTAAACCGTTGAGAGAGAAACAGATGCGTGCGGGTCTTAAAGGGACAGTACTAAAAACGCTGACGATTTTCATTAAAGGGATAGTACACCCCAATATTTTTATTCTGTCATTATTTACTCACTGTCATGTTGTACCAAACCTGTATTAATTTTTGGTTACTCACAATCTTCAAAATATCTTCTTTTGTGTTCAGCATAGGGCTGGACAATAATTCAATATCAATATGTATCGTGATAATTTTTCTCAATAACAGTGATATGATTTTTAAACATTTCCGATATTTCCATACACATTACCAGTGTTTCCCATACATTGATTTATTTGTGGCGTTTGCCTTTGTTGAATAAACATGAGCACTGCATATTTCAAAATCAAAACATGGCGTGGGTGATTTACAGGTACATCTAAAAAAAAAACTGGAACATCATGAAAAAGGTCAATATTTTTTGTCACTCATTTCAGAAAGTGAAACGCATATATTATATAGATTCATTAAAGTGAAATATATCAAGCCTTTATTTCTTGAAATTGATGATTATGGCTTACAGATAATGAAAACCTGAAATTCAGTGTGTCTGAAAATTAGAATATTACATATCAATAAAACAATTTCAAGAAATAAAGGCTTGAAATATTTCACTCTGTGTAATGAATCTATATAATATATGGGTATCACTTTCTGAAATGAGTGACAAAAAACATTAACCTTTTTCATGATATTCACATTTTTCATAATAAAAAGACATTCATAATGTTACAAAATAGGCACAGAATTTCTGAGGGGAAATAAAACATTTCATAAGCCTATTTTAAGAATACATTTGAATAAACTAAGCTGGTTTGACGCTTTCAAATAATTAGACATACTAAAACACAATTTAATAATAAAAGATATGGTGAAAGAAAATGAAACACCCACTTATGAAAGTTGATAAATATTTTTTTTTCTTGAAGTCTTTAACAGCCTAGAATAACTGAATAGAAATGATGATTCTGTCTGAGTTATGCGTTTTTTTTTAATCCAACTGGTGTAAACGTAGCCTAACAGAAAACGATTGAAACTTTATTAAAACTATTTGCACTGATTTATTGTGTTGTTCCTTTGTGCAGTGGGTCAGGAGATGAGGCTTTGAATCTGTATAAATGTCAACGAGCTGAAACAATAAAACCAACAGTTTTGAGATAATGTACTCTTGTTAAAACGGATTTCATAAAATTGGTATCGGGAAAAGTTAAATTCAGGAACTGGTATCGAACTCAAGGTATCGTTTTTTTAGAATGATACCCAGCCCTACTGCCGCATAATGTTTGGATCAGTGTTTGTGTTGGCGTGTGTGAGACGCTTCTAGGTAGGCAGCTAGAGTGTTTGGAACAGGGCCAGTATACTAGTTCAAGGACTAGTTCATCTTTTCTATATTCAAAGTAACGTTATTCCCATACTGCCCAATTTTGGTTTATATTTCGATGTAGGATAGAGATTAGAGATAACGGCCTCGGTCTCTGATGTTGTCTCCGCTGCATGTGTGGGTGGAGCAAGAGAACAGTGAAGTGGAAAGTAGTTGCCTAGGCGCAGGTGAGATTCTGCGTCTTTTATTTTCTCCAAATACCGTAGATAAGCAAATGTACACGATATGATAATCGTATGTGTTTATATCGTCATACCGGTATATCGTTACCACCCTACCTGCAAGTGTGGCTTACATTTTGAACCATAAACCATTTCTGCTTTAAAATAATTATCAGCCCTCAATAAATGAGCCATTAAGGGTGTGGAAGCACAAGTAAAGACCTGTTCCACTGGTAGCTATCAAACCGAAAGAATCTGCAAGTGTGTGATGGAGGTGTGGCTGCTCAGCAGGCAGCAGACACATGTAACTCAGAGGCACCACGCTGAACGCCTAAGATCAGCTAACATATAAATATGTTTCTCAAATGAAAATAACGAATATTAAAAAAAGAAAAATGTGCATTTTGAATAAATCTCATATAAATGTAATTTAGGAGAAGCTCACCGGTTTTCTCGTCTCCTGTGGCGACCTCAGCCAGGTAGCGGTAATAGTCTCCCTTCATCTTCAGGTAGAACACCTGGCTCTCTGCTGGAGAAGTGCTGCGGATCAGAAACTTGTCCAGGAGATGCTGCGGAAGAGAGACACATGGATGTAAACACAGTCCAAAATAGTAATGTTTCTCACACGTTACTGTGTGAGAAACATTACACATCAAGCCTCATAGCTGCTCAGATAACTCGACGGCAAACACCGGCCAATCAAGGTTTGTTCTACGCTTTCTGTATCATTTCTTGCATTTTTTAAACGCTGAACAAGTGACTGGCCTGTAGTATATTCACAGACAATATTTCTTCTTTATAAACTGATTCATAACCAACATTTATGTACAGCTTTACTGACTTGACTTTCGTCCTTGTTTGCAGTCTTTTAAATATTCTTCAAGCACATAAAAGTTGATGTGAATAGCTTTTCATTGCATTTTGATGAAAATCGTCATTTCTATTTTGTCAACTTAATTTGGTGAGGAACATCAGGACTACTGGTGATGAAGGCGCTTTATCGCATCATCTTATTGGTTTGACACATTGTTCATGTCAAAAGTTGTTGAGAGGATGTAAGACGTAATGTCCAGCTGGTTCTTTCTTTGCAGAAGCCAACTTCAACCAATTACCCTCCTAATGCCAGATTAAACATCACATTATTCTGGATGCAGTCTAAATAACATCTGGAAAATGTAAGGAATGTCAAACGCAAAGCATAACATTCCATGTGCCACCGTTTAAGACGTCTCCGGCAGCAATCCAACTAAAACAGCCCAGTACAAGGAGAGGCAATGGCCCGGTCTGATTCATTAAAGCCTTATTTTGTCTCACCTCCAGTTTCCTGAAAGAAAAAAACTCTGTATCCTAAACCACTTCAGAGGAAGAGCCGATTTGGTGACTGTTCAAACAAAGGACTATTGTTTTACTTATCTAGATACAGTTTTGGGAAAAACCAATGACCTCTACCTACTGACTCACTGAAGTCCTGCAACAACATCTTACAAGATTTTATACAAACTAGAACTAGTTCTGAATAAGAACCAGGGGCTGGATTCATGAAAATATAAAGTCACAATGAAATCTAAATTCACAATTCTTATTTTGATTAATCAAATAGTATGTTTTATTCTTTTTTAAATTAATGTGCCTTTGCAATCTTGAATAAAAATAACTTCCTATTCTTCTTGAAACAGCATCTTGTCTCTGATGGCATGTTCACTCACCAGCACGAGGGCGGGACATCCTGTCATTCACATGAGATCACAGCAATAGCAAACGACAATGATCCAATCAATTCCCAATGGACAAAACTCAAGTCCTGCTCTACATTTCTGTCTTATTTGAGAAGCTCTTTCACTCGGATTATACGTCACAATAGAGAAAAGACGATTGCAAATATTGTTTCATGACGAAAAATACATTCCAAAAAGTTTGTACAGATGTTCCTAAGTGCAATTTCTCATATTTTCTTACAAATACCATAATTTATTTCATACTGTACGGCGATTCGAATTGATTGACTTGCTGATCAACTTAACGATAAACACTCCAAAGACCAAAAATAATAAGAAAAAAACAATTAAAAAGAACTTTATTCTTAAGAACGTTTCATGAACCTGGCTCCAGTTTTTATTCCTGACCCTAGCTCGGGTAAAACAAAAATAAACACCTTGCTGACAGGACATTATTCATCACATCCCAATTAAAATGTGCAGCTCTGCCTGGTTATGATCCCTATCAGCATTTCTTTCCCTTTCGAAGCTCACCAGAACATCTTTGCAGATGGACTTCAGCTCAGTCTCAATCTTCTCACGGTACTCTTTAGCCATCTGCTGTTTGTCACTGCCTTCGGTCTTCTGCTCGATGCTGGACACCACCCTCCAGGCGGACCGGCGGGCGCCCACAACATTCTTGTAGGCCACAGAGAGCAGGTTTCTCTCCTCATCGGTCAGCTCCTCTCCAAGCTCAGTCACTTTCTTCATGGAGTCGGCCATGTCGTCGTAGCGTTCGGCTTGCTCCGCCAGTTTGGCCCTCTGCACATGTTGGCTCTTGTCCATGGCTGCTAGGTTCTACAGGAGATCTCAATTAGACCATTACAAAAATTAAAACACTACAGAATTTCAGTTACATCATCCCAGAAAGATTAATTAGGGTGTGCTAAATGTAGAGATCTAAATTAGACAATTAAATCTAGCTAAAGATCAATCAAATAGAAGCAATAATGCACTGAAAACTCATATTATGTTGAATCTGTAATGGTTTTTGAACTTTAAGAGAGGAACAATTCAATTCAAATCGGAGTAGATTTACAGAGTTTGATAGATTTCTCAGCGAGTGCAGTACTTATATCGTACTACAGTTACAGCCGCATCTGTAAATGTTACAATGTCACAAGGATTTGTTTTTGACTTGTCCTGAGAGCAAGCGAGTCTCTGTTAAACGTCACTAAATGAGTGCCGGAGCTGAATGCATGTCAAACAGATGGAGTACAACAAAATAAGAGAGCAAAGTTTGTAACATTAAACATGTTTTATTGGAAGTACTAAATGTCGGTTTGAAGTATTACATATAACACTCGGATTTTACTTTATTAAAGCTGAAAATGTAAATGGACTGTTGTAATTTATTTTCATAGCCTTCAATTTACACTTTGTTTGGAAGACAATATTGGTCCAGATGAAAACTAAAAATAGCGAATAATGAAAAGGAATCTTTTTAATCCAATTACTTTATCCCATAGCAAAATAATGATTAGTTGCAGTTCTAGTGTAAATATGGTAAAATGGCTGCACTTTCTCAACTGCCATTGGCAATAGCCACAATGCATCACTGTTCATCTGCATAAAGTTAAACTCAACTTTGTTACATCACATACACACTCTTATCAACTCTCATTGAAAATAAACGATTTCGGTCGCTTCCCTAAACTCATGGAATTAAAACGGTTATTAAACTTTATAGTTATGATTATTACAAACTTTATGGTTAGCATTATGGTTATCCTTGTGGCAAATATGTCTTCAATAATAGTTGCAAAGATAAATATTCCACACTGATGGATATTAACACTTTATTATAAGTGCACTGCAGTTTTGTTGTCTGTAATTTCATATGCTCGAGATCCCCAACGTCTGGTGGATTCTGCGATTCATTGTATTTATGGTTCATCAGCTGAAAAAAAAACAACTATATTTCAACTAGACCTATATAACTTTTTATAATAGACCTATCCGTGTTGTTACTATTAAGTTGTTATTCTATTCTTATATAATTAGATTGATAGGTGCATAAGAGTATAGGTGTGAACAGGTCTTAACAGTTTTAGTGCTTGAATTTGATTCGACTTCACATGGAACTAATTCGCAAAAAAAAAACAGACAAAGTAGCCGATTTAATTACTAAAACCCTAAAATCACACAATACAACACAAAAGTTTAATAAATAATATATATACACATTTTATTTTCAATTTCACACGCAACCAAATTCGAATACCAGTACCACTGTGATTAGCTTATAATACATTTTAATTATAGCAAATATGATGTGTGTTACACCATGACAGTGTTTAGTGTTTGTGTAAATGACACTGCGCCTTTTATAAATATTAGTATTTTCCTTCTCAGCTTTGGTTCATCATGTTACTTTCTCACCACCTGCTTTTTTGGTGGTCATCAGTGTATCACAAAGATACTAGACAGATATCAGTATTTCAATAATCAATAGGTTGGCTTTTTTTTTTTTTTTTACATTCTACCAGTTAATAAATAAATAATAATAAATAAATTTTTAAATGCAAGTTAAATCCGTAAAACATAAATGTTGCTATCGTATTTTTACCACAGCTAACGTTACCAGTTGTTGTTTTTTTTTGGTCCTCTACCGTAATTTTTTTACAGTGCATTTCACATGTGATATGACAGAAAAGGAGTGAAAATGGCCAAAAATGCGGACATGCCTTCGCCGACCACGCCCAGTCTACACAGCGAACAATGTTTAAACAAGACACCCCATATATCAAAAAAGGGTTGATCTCCTGTCTGATCGCGGTCCATCCGGGAATGTTTGCGTGCGAACTCCTCCCGTCCAGCGCTCGCGCGTTTCGCTCTTTACCTGACGTTAACGTTACCTTAGCGTCCGCTTTGTCTCAATACGAAACTACGCTAAACCGGGCAGCTCGTTTGCCCCCATTTAATCCAACAACAGCCTTTTAGACAATGAAAATATATTACATTGTGCGGACAAAGAGCAACAAACCTATTCATTTCCATAAGCAAATTCATAAAGACACACACTGTCGCTACCTTCAACTGACAGGAACTCCACAGTCACGTTAGTAAAGCAGTGAGGTAAACGCCCTACTTTTTGCCTAATGTGCCCGATATGATCTGGCTAACGTTAGCCAGATTTCCTCCAAGACCAAGCTTGAATGCGATAAACCATATTTTCACACTTATATTCTCACTAACAGACCAATAAAGACAGATATTTGCGTGCGGTAGAGGAGGACTCATCCTTCCGTTGTCTGGAAAGCTGAAACGGTTGAAGCACTACGAGGAGCTCAAACGCGGAAAACGGCGTTTATTAAGTCAAATAACAGCACAAGCTTCGTTTTAGAAGTTAAACTTATCATTCTGGTAATATCCGTGCTGAACTCAGCCGTCATTGAGGCATTTCTCAAGCAAAAAAGCTTTGAAGCATCCCTATAGCAAGCGCGTATTACGAACAATTTCGAACGATATAAACGAAACGGTTTAACGTTAGTTAAAGCGAGCAGACACGAAACAAAAAATGCGGCTCTTATGCATGTAACAGCGCACTGAAGAGTTGAATGAAACGAAAGTAAGCTTACCTGTGATTGAAAGCGGTCTCCTTCTGTACGGTTCAGCTGCCACTCTGACTGCGACTGAGGCGCGCGGCGCAGCGTTCCTCTGCGATCCACGGGGTTTCCCTCCCACTAACGCACTGCTTGAGCAGGGGCCGTGACGTCAACCGCTGTCTAGGCAACCGGGGTTTTGATTGGCGTGCGCTGCAAGGATAGCGCGTTGGATTCCGGTGAATCTAATGAGAATGATTTTAACCCTGTAAAGCCTGACGGTCAGACAAATCTATGTTATAAAACCTCCAGAGAATATCATTGAGTGAGAATAAGTAGCCCATGCGCGAGGAAAGATACACCTCACTTTTATTCTGAGGTGCAGATGTCAAAAAGTAAGATGAAATCTTGATAGCTAGTGTATGAGCAATGAGACTGGCTACTTACATGAAAATAATATTAATATCAGCTGTCAGTAATGTCTTAGTAAGATGTTTTAGGATCAAAGCTCTGTAGCATTTATTATGAGGGGAAACATGTAATGCAATGCAATGCAATGATGATTGAGTGAGAGATCAAAATATGATTTCTGATTATGAAAACAATTATGTATGGATAATCAAGTAAGTCCAGTTAGCGTTCATCTTGAAATATTGCTAATAATATAAACAAATATTCTTACTTTTACTATATGTAAACCAGTAAAGACTTGAAAAGCATGTGTTTTTTAATGACACTAAAATGCCTTTTATTTGCTAATAATGTATGAATTATTAAGCAATCAGAAGGCATGTAGTAGATTGCGTAAAACATGATTTTCAGCAAAGCTTGGAGAGTGTTGATAATTTAGGCCTTTGGGTATTCGCATATTAAAAATGATAGTCAGCAGGCTTCATAGGGTTCATGTAATTTATGCATTTCTACACATTAATTAGATCACAATTCAATTATTTAATTGTATTAATTAAAAAAATTAGTAGTTTAATTTTAATACTATCTTTTATATTAATATTTAAATGTAATAAATATGAATAATAATTCCCATTATTATTATTATTATTTTATTTAATTATGATTTTTTTTCACCTCAGCAGGTTACACCACACAATTGCAGATATAGAATGATTGAAGAATGATTGATAACATGTCTATGTACTTATTCTACACAAAGAATAATGTGATAATGAAACGGATGCATTGCTCTGTTTAGATTTATTTAACTTTTGACATATTGCATAATTGTCTTGCTCAGTTTCACTGTAATGGGGTTTGTTATAATGTAGCACAATAGTTGACAATGATACATCAATGTGTGAGACGTCACTTTTTGTATAGATGCAGTCACCAAAAAAAAAAAAGATAACAAATCATCACGCACAAAGATGATGAAAGAGCAAGGAAGACAATATTGTCTGCTCAGCTGCATGGTCTGAAGAACACACGGCGTCAGAGAACAGCTCGGCCTCTAAACTGGAGCAAAGGAACCAGATACTAATAAAAGCTGAGTCTCAATTATCTCCCATCGAGCGCCATAAAGAGAACATGTGCTCATTTTTAACAGGGTCACATTTTCTCGTTGGAACGGCGTTAAGGTGTTACAACCCAATGTATGGGTACAGTCATACCAGCGTTGTAAGATCTTGATCCTGTTGGTATGGTTTTCGGTGCTAAATCATTTATGTAATTGTTATAATGTGACTCTCTAGAGATAATTGTTGTTGCTCATTAAGTTATACTTTCTCAAGCATAAGATTTTGACATATAAAGATGGATTTTTACCCCACCCGCAGCCACACCTACCTCAACCTGCTCAGCGCCGATTCACCGTCATTGTCATCGGTGAGTCATTGATGACAGATTAGAGGTCATTCACATAAATCAGATCAATCCAGGTAATATGCAGTTACACACAGCCAACAAAGAAACAGAAAAACTGCATTTGAGAAACTGAAGATTCATTATTTTTGTACATGAATATGCTTAAGACGCACAAATCCTGAGTTGTTTGTTATGACAACTACATTTAATAACTATTACTTAACCTAGTTTAATTTAAACAGAACATTATGTCCCGCCTTTCAAATTGTGATTTTGAGCTCGTCACACCTTAAAGCAGTGGTTTTCAATCCTGGTCCTGAGGATCCACCGCTCTGCACATTTTGTATGTATCTCTTATCTGACACACAGTGCAGTTCGTGGATCTCTCTCCTGAGCTGATGATCTGAATCAGGTGTGTTAAATAAGGGAGACATGTGCAGAGCACTGGGGTCCTCAGCACCAGGATTGAAAACCACTGCCTTAAAGGTCAATCTTTTCAGAATTGTGTCCCAATAATCGTGTGAATTTATAATAATTTCATTCTTATAAAAATCTATTTAAAATTACAAACTATGTTTTAAGAGTTTCAGGTCGTATTTTACCCTATTTGTGGGGTAATCATTTCCGGTGAGTGATCTGAAGTATTGTGTATGGTCTTATTTACAGGTGCATCTAAAAAAAATTGAATATCATGAAAAAGGTCAATATTTTTTGTCACTAATTTCAGAAAGTGAAACCCATATATTATATAGATTCATTACACAGAGTGAAATATTTCAAGCCTTTATTTCTTGAAATGTTGATGATTATGGCTTACAGATAATGAAAACCCAAAATTCAGTGTCTCTACAATAAAAGATCAATAAAAAAAGGATATTTTAAACAGAAATGTCCGGCTTCTGAAAAGTATGTTCATTTCTATGCACTCAATACTTGGTTGGGCCTCCTTTTGCATGAATTACTGCATCAATGCGGCGCGGCATGAAGACAATCAGTCTGTGACACTGCTCAGGTGTAATGAAGCCCAGATTGATTTGATAGCGGCCTTCAGGTCATCTGCATCGCTGGGTCTGGTGTCTCTCATCTTCCTCTTGACAATACCTCATAGATTCTCTATGGAGTTCAGGTCAGGCGAGTTTGCTGGCCAATCAAGCACAGTAACACCATGGTCATTGAACCAGCTTCTGGTACCTTTGGCAGTGTGGGCAGGTGCCAAGTCCTGCTGGAAACTGAAATCTGCATCTCCATAAAGCTTGTCAGCAGAAGGAAGCATAAGGTGCTCTAAAATGTCCTGGTAGATGGCTGCGTTGACTGTAGACTTCAGAAAACACAGTGGACCAACACCAGCAGATGACACGGCAGCCCAAATCATCACTGACTGTGAAAACCTCACACTGGACTTCAAGCAACATGGATTCTGTGTCTCTCCACTCTTCCTCCAGACTCTGGGACCTTGATTTCCAAATGAAATGCAAAATGTACTTCCATCTGAAAAGAGGACTATGGACCACTGAGCAACAGGTCAGCTCTTTTACTTCTTAGCCCAGGTAAGATGCTTCTATCGATGTTTCTGTTTTATAAGTGGCTTGCTATCCCTTTTCCTGAAGATGTCTGAGCGTGGTGACTCTTGATGCACTGACTTCAGCTTCAGTTCACTTCTTTTGAAGCTCTCCCATGTGTTTGAATCGGCTTTTCTTGACAGTATTCTCAAGCTTGCGGTCATCGCTGTTGCTTGTGCACATTTTCCCACCGAATTTCTTCCTTCCAGTCAACTTTGCATTTAATATGCTTTGATACAGCACTCCTTGAACAGCCCCCCCTTTCAGTAATGACCCTCTGTGACTTACTCTCTTTGTGGAGGGTGACAATGATCGTCTTCTGGACCATTGCCAAGTCACCAGTGTTCCCCATTATTGTGCTTTCAAACAAGAGATACCCACAATTTATACTGTATGGATGGTCATTTATTGAAACTCAAACGTAAATATTCTAATATTTTGAGATACTGATTTTTGAATTTCATTAGCTGTAAGCTCTAATCATCAAAATTAAAACAAAAAACTTTTGAAGCGTTTTACTTTACATGTAATCAATCTAAAATATATGAAAGTTTCACTTTTTGAAATAAGTTACAAGAAAAAAATGAACGTTTTTCACCATCTTCAATTTTTTTTGAGATGTACCTGTATAGTAATAGTCTCTCCGTCAGAATGCTTTATTGAAGGGTGTGTCAGCAGTCCTGACTCATCTCAACCTGCAGGGCAACTTTCTGTTGGCCCACTGACTGTCTGAGATCTCCCGAGTGAGACTGGGACTCTGTGGTTGAAGGCCTGAGTTCAGGGCAGAAGTAATGACTAATTCCTGTGGTGATTGAACAGTATTCCTTCAACTATATCTTTCTTTCCCCTTAATTCATAATAAAACATTCAAATTATTACTAAAATAAAGATACTACAGTTACAAAGTGGTTTAGATTTAAATGTGAAAAGTACTAGTGTTATTTTAATACGTATAGTAGGCTATACAATTATAGTATTTATTAATATATTTTGAACTAGCATTTATATTTTATATGTATTAAATATGAAATATTTTATATTTAATATTAATACGTTTTTGTGTGATTTTTGTCATTTTTATTAGTGAGTGTGTATATATATTTGTGTTTCAGTCATTTTGTCCCAGAAAGGATTTCCTTTTTCCCGAAAACGATAGTTAATGTTATCACATGACTTTGCTAATGGAGGGTATAACAACATCCCCCAAAGTCTTGAAAAATTGTTTTTGACTTTCAACTGATAATTTTTGTACTTTTGGGGGGATTTTACAAAAACCTACTAATACATTTCTGCACCTAAAAATACAGCCACCAAATTATCCATAAAATAAGCTACAATCGATCAGTTCCCAAAAAGAATTACAAACTTTGCACTAAATAAAAAAAAAAGTTGATAAAAAAAAAAGATTACATAATTTTTTGGCCAATAATATAGCATAGAGATTAACTTAATAAAGTAAAATGTAAAAATCCAATCATTTTTGACAAGTAACACCAAAATAGGTGAAGGACTTTCAGCACAGCACAAGGGTTAAACTTACTTATTTCAGTTATAACTTTTAAATTTGTTATTTGACCTTTGCTCCAATTAGCAAAAATAATGACTAATAGTTTTAGTTAATACCAACAGTATTGAACAATCATTGAGCAAATCTGCATGCATTGAGCTAACGTAAAACCAGTTTAAATATCAGTTGACATTACAGAGCTCCAGACATGTACTTGGTAAAACAGACAGAGCCCGATTCTGTTTGCTCCTGCTGCGATCACTGGCCTGCTGTGTTTTTGCCAATGATGGTGCTTAATAACTGCCCTAGAAACACTGTTCCTTGTTGCCACTGTCAATTGTTTTTCCATTCACACATTGAAAGTATATTTAGATCAAGTTTTTAGACTCAGGTTTCTTACCAGTTGTGTTGAAGACATGCCTCACAATGTCGTAAAGTACAATTTTTATTAAAGAGATATATACATTGGTGTGGAAACCAGGCGGCATGAGCAGGAATATCAAACATTGAGGCAATATTGTTTGAGATAATTCCAGAGAAATAACATTTGCAGCAACATTACATTAAGAATACAGTAACCTCGGGCACATTCAGTGGTTTACAGAAACACATCAGATTCCAGTTTCAGTGTACAGAACCAGTTCGTTTTGGACTAAAAGAGTGGAATGCAAAATTAGTAAATGAGAAAAATAAAGTCAAAAAATAATCAAAATGAACGTTTTTGCCCAGGTTAAAGGTCAAGTAGTGGTAAACTGCTCCCATTGTCCATTTGCACTCATCTATGACTTATCTACCAAGCAAAAGAAGACCATTATGTCTGTAACTACCACATTTCTGATACTGATGATCAACTGACGATCACTGGTAGTGTTCTAATACCTCTCAATCTATTATATTACACAAGTAAGACTGGAAAAGAAAGCGTGTGAGTGCAGGTTGAGGTAATACACTGATCTGATCGTAGCCAAGGCAAGTGCTCTGAAACAGTGTTGAGAGGGAAGCTAATCGTCATCAGTCTTTGATCCACAGGATTCATGTCTACAGTCAAGGGGAAGATGCGTGCATAAAACTCAGGTAAGAGCGCTGATCCTGTCCTCCTGAAGAAAATTTGAGATCAGGACTCTTATTGTGATGTTTTATACAATCAACCTTGAAGGTCTTGGGATCTGGCATTTGCGACTGTAAAACAGAAAGGTTTCATGGTTTAGTTTACCATGATCTGGCTCAAGGAATCCAGGTTTGGCTTCATTCTGGTATGAAACAAACACTTTGTACAAACCAATTCATTCCTGAAGGATTATGGGTGACCAAAATCACATTAACTGTATTAGGGTTGTCACAATATCCACTTCTCTTGATGAATTAAGATTAATCATTTGCAATATTGTTATTTTTCCTGCAAACATTGTTCATTTCTGTTATCTTACATCGCTTAGATTTGCCAGATGTCAAAATTTTAAATCCACCACTCATAGCTTTTCAATGGATTAGGGCTGTAGCTATCGAATATTTTAGTAATCGAGTATTCTACCGAAAATTTCATTGATTAATCGAGTAATCGGAAAAGAACTACCTTTTCTTTTTAAAGAGCAATCCTAAATATACAGGAGAAAATAAGACAAGTCTCTTAATGAACAAGTCATTTGTTTCCTTTGTAGAAATTTTTTTTTGCTGAAATAGCAAATATTAATAACTGAAAATTAAACCCATTTAGTGCATTTTATTGCCATATTACATAAAAAATGCAAATACAAATAAGGTAAGGAACAAATAAGGTAAACATAGTACAACCTAAAACTATGACATAAATAAAAATAATAGTATTACAAAATAATAATAAAACCTATACATTGTGCAACTTAACTTCCACCTTTGTTCCTAGCTAAAGCTCAAGCATGACACAAGCCTTTACTGTCTTCTTAGAAGAATTGTGGCTTTTGCGTGTGTGTGTGTAATCCTTTAAAGGAGCATGTGGTTGAAAACAGTGCTCTGTATGTAGTTACAGTAAATGGTAGCAATGCACCGAAATTACAATTCTGGACCGAAACAGAGAATTCTGGATGTGCTTGGTCGAAAACCGAAAATGCTTTGTAATTATTATTTATTTTTATTATAAAGTGATTTTGTAAGACTTTTAATTTAACTCAATTTTAATGACACGGAATTTAAAAACACAAGCCAATAAAATAACCACACTTTTATTGAAAGAAATTTTGACAGAAAATATATTAATATTACATATCAATGTATTATTTTTATTTAGTTCTATGCAACAGAATCAGACATCACTGTTGTTTTTGACTAATTATCTAAATAATGTAGTCCTGCAAACAGGTTTTTTCTTTCTCAAAATGCAGTGGAGGTGGTATCATCCTGATCATGAGCACACAATGGACACCATTCAACACTTTTTACATGCTATGTGTTTTAGGTGTTATAATAATTATATGATTGAAGAAAATGACAATTATAAAGTTATGTTTTATTTTCTCTCACCTAATGTTTTATTGGTTATGTGATTTTTAAAATAGCCAAATTCAATGTTTTCTTTTTCCTCAGAAAATCTGTGTTGTGTATCTAGTTATCAAATGAAGCAAGGCATACATCATCAATTTCTTTAAATTTGAGAAAATGTAACTTTTTTTGCAAACAAAGGGAATTTACTATTAAAATTAAAACATGTTGGAAATATTGTGTGATCATTTCTTAAAAAATAAAAGTTTTCATAATTTTAGTAGTGTTATGTACATTCTGCTGAACAAATATTTCTGCTGCAATGTCTTCAAAAAAACAGAATTTTATTTTGACGGTTGCCGTGAATTACCTTTACATTTCTGTGTGTATATGATATGATGATAGTTTTACTCAAATTAAATGGTGAAACGCTATGAAGTGACTCGGAGCAGTTCTGGAGATGTTGTTTGTGTGTTTATGTCTTCATTGAGATGTCACACGCGCTTCAGTGTGTGTGTGGTACAGGAAAATGCGCATCTCTGCCATCCATTCACAGAGATATGATCGCGTATAATGTGAGTTAATGCTCATCAGATCACGTAAATCAGTGGGAAATGAATAGAAATGATGAGTCGGTGTCAAGAAACATCAGGTAAACATGTATTATAAGCGAATGTGAGCAGATCAGTGATGCCCAGATCAGCTTGTGCACTTAACAGCACAGCAGCTCTACTGCAAACAGCAACAAGTATACTAACGTTACATAGACCTTTCTTGTCGCCGTGTTATTTGAGCGGACTGCTTTTCTGGTGAGCATGAGCGGTAACTGAGTAGAATGATAGAGCGGAGCGTCACACGGCGCAGTGATGACGGCTGACGGAGAGGGGGCACATGGAGACTGCTGGGTGGTGCGGCATATATTTTCGGCTGCCAAAAATTCAGTGCATCCCTAGTAAATGGACAAAACGATTCCTCGAGGCACATAATTTGCCTCGATTTTTGTATTCAAGTTACTCGAGTAACTCGATGAATTGTTTCAGCCCTACAATGGATACATTTTTACTCACATATACACTAACATATATATGAAGAGCTTTTTTTGAAATAAATCCATTTTAATATATTAATATTCATGAAAATGACATTTGTTAGTTCTACCAGACCCATACATTTTGTTAATATACAATTTATCCTGTTAAATAATGGTCCTGCAAACAGGTCTGAACATGTTAAACAATGATTGTTAAATGAAACAACAATATTGTCGATTATACACAATGTAACGCTACAACCACCTTTTTTATGTTGGTTTATGTCTTAAAAAAAAAAAAAAAAATTAGATTGAACATATGAAAATGACTCATACTATAAAGTCGCTCTCAGCCTTGTGTTGATGTGATTTTTAAAATAGGTCCGCATCACACCGAGCGGGTCCTCAGAACTGGGTTTTGTGATCTGGGCGCTTATCAAGAACGCAAAGGCTACAACATCAATTTCTTTAAATTTGAGAAAATTTAACTTTGGTAAACATCTGTTACATTGACATCCCACAGTGGGTATTAACGCCACCTGTGATCTTTCTGTTGTTTTGTGATTTTCTTTGTCCAGTGTACATTCTGCTTACCCCAGGTGTACTGGCTCATCCAGGCCATCAAAAGTGTTATTAAAGTTTAAAGCACTCATTTTGAAGACTGAGCACAAACAATTACCTTTACATTTCATGTGTGATTGCATGAATGAATTCTGATTGATCAAATTAAATGGTGATATATCGCATTTAGGCTAAAACAGGTTCTGGAGATGCTTATAGCGTGTTTGGAAAAGAACTGCATCTTGCAGTACATTTTAAACAAGGAAATCTAGCGATTTGGCATGAAACATTGATGGAGCAGTGAATAGGTTCAGTACACAGCAAATATGGCTCATTTTTTTTCATTTTTATTTTTATTTGGCGTTATTCAGTTTTGAAATGATGAGCTCTGTCACACACACACACACACACACACACACACACACAGACACAGACACAGACACAGTGACAGGAGACACAGACACACACACACACACACACACACACACACACACACACACACACACACACACACACACACACACACACACACACACACACACACAGAGTATTTCAGTAAACTGCTTTTCTGGTGAGCATAACTGAGTAGAATGATAAGATCTAAGCGCATGATGCTTGCACACATAATTTAGATCCCATTAAACCTACCCCATACCTAAACATCACAACTACATTACTAACTGTTAATAAGCAGCTAATTAGAAGTTTATACAGGCAAAAGTCACAGTTAATAGTTAGTTAATAGTGAGGATGGTTCCCACAACTTATACTTATATCTATATATACTAGTGGTGGGCATATATACATTTTTTTAATCTAGATTAAATCTTGGAATTAATAGATTAATCTAGATTAAATGACATTTGAATTTACCTAGACCCATACATTTTGTTAAGGCATACAATTTATGCTACCCAAATAATGGTCTGTAAGTCTTTGAGAACAGGTTTCTCAAGCCAGATTGTTAACATTAGACCAATCATCTCCTGTTTCCAAAATTATCACAAACTTTAATCTCTTCCCCGTCCCAATCCTACAAAAACTGGAGGAAAATCGTTCCAGGAAGACTCATACTATAAACTCCACTCAGCCTTGTTGTTTTTTGCCGATAACTGTCAATTACAGTAAAAATATAGTACAGATCACAGGCGCCACCTTATTAGTTGAATAAAACCCCAAAATGTCTTTTTGTTATTATATTGAACTGAAAGCCATCTGTTGCACAGATTGACATCCCACATGTAAATCATCCATGCTAACACACACGAGCCTTCTATTTTTATTTTTAGACATTTCACCTCTATAGATATATTTTTCAAAGACGGAGTTTGCGTTTCTCGCTCCCATGAGACCTAAAGCTCATCCTGTTTGCTTAAAAGTGTTATTAAAGTTTAAAGCACTCATTGTTATTCTGAGTGCACAAACAAATAAAGCGTCGTCATGTTGGATTACAGATTCGAAAGATGATTAGGCTACTTTTATCTGTATGACCAAAAAACAGGAGATTTTAAGAGCTTATAGTGAGCGGAAAAGAACTGTCCTGCTTGCAGTACACAAACACTTCAATAGCGCATTTCTCTAGGTTAACATCATATTGGCATGTAAAGTTGATGGACATACATCTTTCAGATGAAAATCCATATTTGAGGTTGATGAATGATAGGTGAGCGTGTGGATGTCCTGGATTGCTCTTCACATAGACACAGCACACACAATCTGTCCATCACACTGCGAGCCTCTAGTTCAAAACTAACTCGTTGTTTATTAGTACTTTAGTACTTATAGGTATACATGCCTTATTCTGCTAAAATATAATTTAGAAAGTCATTAAACCTAGCCATAGTATAGACCCAGCATCCCAACCCAACTTTGAGAATAGATTTATACAGGCGATATTTTTTATCGCCGATAAGAGTCTCACGTTAACGAGGATGGTTCGCCCAAACTTATACTTATATCTAATATATACACACACATACAGTATCTCACAGTAGTGAGTACAGCCCTCACATATTTGTAAATATTTTATTATATCTTTTCATATGACAACATTGAAGAAATTACACTTTGCTACAATGTAAATTAGTGAGTGTACAGCTTGTATAACAGTGTAAATTTGCTGCCCCCTCAAAATAACTCAACACACACCCAATAATGTCTAAAATGCTGGCCACAAAAGTGAGTACACCCCTAAGTGAAAATGTCCAAATTGGCCTAATTAGCCATTTTCTCTCCCCGGTGTCATGTGACTCATCAGTGTTACATGGTCTCAGGTGTGAATGGGGAGCAGATGTGTTAAATTTGCTGTTATCGCTCTCACTTTCTCATACTGGTCACTGGAAGTTCAATATGGGACCTCATGGCAAAGAACTCTCTGAGGATCTGAATAAAATAATTGATACTCTACATAAAGATGGCAAAGGCTTTATGATTGCCAAGACCTTGAAACTGAGCAGCAGTACGGTGGCCAAGACCATACAGTGGTTTAACAGGACAGGTTCCACTCAGAACAGGCCTTGCCATGGTCAACCAAAGAAGTTGAGTTTACATGCTCAGCGTCATATCCAGAGGTTGTGTTTGGGAAATAGACGTATGAGTGCTGTCAGAATTACTGCAGAGGTTTAGGGGGGGGGGGTCAGCCTGTCAGTGCTCAGACCATATGCCACACACTGCATCAAACTGGTCTGCATGGCTGTCGTCCCAGAAGGAAGACTCTTCTAAAGATGATGCACAAGAAAGCCCGCAAACAGTTTGCTGAAGACAAGCAGACTAAGGACATGGATTACTGGAACCATGTCCTGTGGTTTGATAAGACCAAGATAAACTTATTTGGTTTAGATGATGTCAAGCGTTTGTGGTGGCAACCAGGTGAGGAGTACAAAGACAAGTGTGTCTTGTCTACAGTCAAGCAATGGTGGTGGGAGTGTCATGGTCTGGGGCTGCATGAGTGCTGCTGGCACTGGGGAGCTACAGTTCATTGAGGGAACCATGAATGCCAACATGTACTGTGACTTACTGAAGCAGAGCATGATCCCCTCCCTTTGGGGACTGGGCCGCAGGGCAGTATTCCAACATGATCATGACCACTGCCTTGCTAAAGAAGCTGAGGGTAAAGGTGATGGACTGGCCAAGCATGTCTCCAGACCTAAACTCTATTGAGCATCTGTGGGGCATCCTCAAACAAGGTGGAGGAGCACAAGGGCTCTAACATACACCAGCTCTGTGATGTCATCATGGAGGAGTGGAAGAGGTTTCCGGTGGCAACCTGTGAAGCTCTGGTGAACTCCATGCCCAAGAGGGTTAAGGCAGTGCTGGAAAATAATGGTGGCCACTAGGGCAGTCAAATTGACTGAAAAACAATTCAAATTTTTTACTAAAATATTATCAAAATTCGAATTATATTCGAATTTAAAAGGCATAAATTCAGTTAGGGAAAAAATAAAATTCATATCTCTGTATTTTTTGGCTGATTTACGGTATACGGTACATATATCTGTACTTTTTATTTGGATTAAACAAATAAATAAAGTGAATGTAACCATGTAGGCATATATAATGTGCAATAAGGTTTAACATCACATTACATTCTAACATTGTAACCTAAAAACAAAAATAATGCTTTTAAAGCAAAGTAAATTCCCCAAAAAAAAAAAACACAGACTAGGCTAATTGAGTAAAAAGGCTATTTTGATTACCCCATTACAATTACTTTACAGTTAGTGCTATCATTCAAATACACTTACTTGTAGGTTTAAAGAGTTATTTCTCTCCTATTTCATTGCACTCTGTCTGTTTGACGCGCATATGTGTGGCGGTGGGCGTTCAGAACCAAGTCTGTGGGAGTTTATCGGAGAATCGCAGAAGCTTGTGCACGTCTGACAGCAAAATGGAAATATTTCTAACATTTACAGATGGAGAATTTACCTGTGAAATGTAAGTAATGCATTTAGGAATAGAACACATAGCTCAAAACTGTCTCTGTCAGGGCACATGCAACCTTTCTGTCAGAGCCGCTTTATACTCGAAGATTTATCATTGCTGATGCACCTAATTTATAAACATTTAATCATATGATCGCAAGGTTCATGTTTACGCTGTTAATATGGACGTTCGCTAGCAAGCTAATTTCTTAATCTAGTAATAACATGTTTTTTTTTTAAGTTAAACTTTAAATGAATTTTGCATGGCTTTGGGCTCTCTTGTGTGAGACGCGAGTGCAACGATGATAGACGTCCCTCTAGAAAATGCAATAAAAATGCGTTCTGTGTGAACGACTTTGGTTTCAGTTTTGAGGTAAACAACATCTTCTCCACATTGATGTTATCTTTTCCACAATATTTTGAATGTGCAGCACCACATCGAGTGGGTTCAACTGGACAGGCTAAAAAAAAGCATTAAAATGCAAAGACACCTCGTCATCGCATTTTGTGCCAAGCTGTCTGACGGGCATCTAAAATTCAAATTGCATTCGAATGTGCATTTTTATTTTAAATTTGACGAATATTCGAAATTCGAATTCTTTTTTGACAGCCCTAGTTGCCACACAATTTTTTTGTTTACATTTTGGGCCCAATTTGGACATTTTCTCTTAGGGGTGTACTCACTTTTGTGGCAAGTGGTTTAGACATTAATGGCTGTGTGTTGAGTTATTTTGAGGGAATAGCAAATATACACTATTATACAAGCTGTACACTCACTAATTTACATTTTAACAAAGTGTCATTTTTTCAGTGTTGTATAACATGAAAATATATAATAAAATATTTACAAATATGTGAGGGGTGTACTCACATCTGTGAGATACTGTAGATACATAAACATACACACTAGAGATGCGCGGATGAGCTCAAACGTCACCCGAATCTACTGCTTCAAATAAATTATCCGCCAGCCACCCACCCACACCTATATTTTTCTCTGATTTAGATAACCGACTTGACCCGCACCGATCATCACATTACAATGATTCTAATTAGACTAATTCTTAGTTTTGCACTATGAAATGATGAATGGATGGTTCATTTTTAACAGCAGATTCAGTGATGTGAGAGCTGATCTGTGCATTAAATGCATGGAGGATGGAACAAAACTTCGTCGGAGCCATAAGGGGTAACGGCACCATGCTAATACACTGATAATAGGCTGCTTTTAAATGAACATTTTATATAAAAAAAATTTATTCTTTAGCCAGATTATAGTCTACACTTTCTTAATAGCAGAAACACACTCTTTACTCCATTCAAACTTTATCTGGAATGCCATTGTATCTGTCACTGCAACTTCCCGAACAGGCGAACACACACAAAAATGAAATCTGTTTGTCTGTCTGCCTGATGAAAAAATTTACTTAAAACACGTCCATATTTTAGAGAATATTTGCATCACTAATGATTTATCTCGTAATTGTATGTTTTATTATTATTTTTGGCCTATGGGGTTCTATGGCAGCCCTATGAAGGAAACATAGGAAAATGATGAAATTTGGCACACTTGTAGTTATAGCCATGAATAGTAATCTGACCAACTTTGGGGTCTCTAGAACCAACTCTCTAACGCCACCACCAGTTCAAAAAACTCAACATTGAAATGATAATAACTAATGAACCCCTTGTCCAATTCTTCCCAAAATTGGCTCAGATGATATTTGGACAGAGCTAAACAGAACTTGCTTATCAGATATTTTTTATTTATCTTTGTTCAAAAGTTATGATGTTGTAAATGACAAAGTCGACCCAAAATTGGTTCGGATTCTGTAATCTCAGCCAAACTTTGATCAATCGAAATGAAACTTGTTATGCTTCATCAACAACATGATCTGAGGGTCCATCCAAAGTTGGGAACAGCGCCACCTATGGGTCTTGAGATAGAAAAATTAACATATTTGAATTATAACTTTCTATTATTTTGTAGTGATGGTCATTACTAGTAATCTGACCAACTTTGGGGTCTCTAGAACCAACTCTATAGCGCCACCACCAGTTCAAATATTCAATATTGAAATGGTAATAACTCTCAAACCCCTTATTCTAGGAAAATAAACCCTAGTACACCTGATTACTCTCTTCATGCTGATCACATTCAATAGCTTACATTAAGACTCCACACATTACAGAAGTGGCCATTATGAACAGTACAGCATTCTGTCTTTTCGCTACTCCTCCTTGAAAATTGATCCAATTCTTCCAAAAATTGGTTCAGACGATTTTTGGACAGAGCTGAACAGAACTTGCTAAACAGATTATTTTTATTCACTACTGTGTTAGAAATACCTTAAAGTTGACCGTCCCCGTGTTTGTTGTCTTTTGCTAGTAATCTTAGCATTCTACTAAGTTACAGGCTAACCAATTACCATACTGTTTAATGTGACTCTTCAGCTGTCCAGTTAACCATAAACTGCGTTACAATTCAAATTATTATGCTTGTTAAAATGCTAAATAAATTTTTTTTGTCTTCTTATTCTCACACCTTAACCTCTCCAAGGTTAAATGGCGACTTGTTAAGCCACTGCCCTTGAACACGGCAGGTACTGGATTCAATCCAGGGTGACGATGCCCAGACAGTATAAGTTATTGTTGCCAGAAGCAGTGCAAACATTGCTTTTGTTCCCGACGTCGTATCTTCCTTGGACATTCGTCTTGAATCAGAAATTTATGTTTGTACCTTTTCATCAGAATTTTTGTTCATTTTTGAACTTCTGTACTTTTGAACCTATCTGTTTTGCCTATGTACATTCTATTTCTGCTGTTTTGCTCTTCCCGCTCTGCGCCGCCCTACGGGTCGTTCGCGGGCTTGGCCCCGGTAATCGCTGCTTGCAGCTATATTTAGAATGTATTTTTTATTACATGACCCACCTGACCCGCGGATTACCCACGGGCCCCATGGATACAACCGCCATCCGTGCATCACTACTGTGCACTAAAGCACTGTGTCTCTTCTTCTCTTGAACTGCATCAAAATTACAGTCTCACGCTACAGCGATACGTTGGTCAAACCGCAGTGTTGCAGGCTCATACATTGGGTCATATGAGATCAAACGACTACTCGACAACAAAAATATTTGCCGCCAATTTTTTATTGCCGACGTTGTCGATAATGTCGACTAATCGTTTCAGCCCTAATGTGCAGCCGACAAATCTGCAGCAACTGCGTGATGCTATCATGTCAAAATAGACCAAAATCTCTGAGGAATGTTTCCAACACCTTGTTGAATCTATGCCACGAAGAATTAAGGCAGTTCTGAAGGCAAAAGGGGGTCCAACCCGGTACTAGCAAGGTGTACCTAATAAAGTGGTCATTGAGTGTATATATGTATTTGTGCTGTCAAACAATTAATCACGATTAATCGCATCCAAAATAAAAGTTTTTGTTTACATAATATGAGTGTACTCTGTATATATATATATATATATATATATATATAGTATATTTATTATTATGTATATATAAATACAAACACATGCATGTATATATTTAAGAAAAATATGTTAAGTTTATATATTAAATATATATATATATATATAATATTAAATATATTTATATATAATATAAAATACAGTTCACCAACAGTGTCATTATTGCAAAGTTAATCAATTATGATAAAAAGTTTAATTCCTGTATAAGCAGCCCCAGAGAAGGCATTAGTGTCATAAATTTGTTAAAGTCAGTTCAGTGTCAGTGCAGTTAAATTGGTAATATTGGTGAATATGAACTCTGTTAATATTAAACCCTAAATGAGCAAGTGAAAGCTGACAGCAGCGGAGAGAAATTTTTCCCAAATGGGTAACAGTCTGTGTTCCTTCACGAAGTCGCTTGAGCTACAATATAAAGTATTTTTTTTTAAATGCTAACAACTTGGAACATTGTAAATAATTTCAGGAATTTCATTATTTTGCTTTTGAGAGAAGCTTTTACCAGCATTTCATAATGTAGAGAGTTTTTTTATGTATATGGTAAATATAATAAATCATGAAACTAGACGACATAAAATAAACACTGAATGTGAGTGAATGTGAAAACGCTCGCTGTCCCGATTCAGTACCTGCGGTCAGATGAGATGTTGACAGGTTTAACGTCAGTGGCATTGTAACACGTTATGAAATATAAAGTCTCTCACCTTAGAAAAAACTAACAACCTGTGCTGTCAGATGTTATACTGTGCTGGTAGCGCACTCTTCTATAGCACGCGTGAACGGCGCCACGCTGTATATCACTTCACTAAAGCACAGAAATTACGAGCATGCAACGTGAAATAAAAGTACAGTACCAATAAATCACATAACTGTACTGCGTGTATTAGCTGGACATGAATTTGAATTATTAATGATATTCATTCCACTCAGGAGCAGTTTCCACGTTTCATTAAGTCAACTTGGTTGTTTTCATAACCCAAAAATATCATGTTATTTTCACTTTGTGTCATTTTGTAGGCTATATGTTTAAATGAATGTGGTGGCTCATACCAACTTAATTGTATAAACAGAAATGAGTTTGGGACTGCGATTTAATAGCGTTACCTTGTATTTTATTCAGTCATAGTCTTAACAGTTTTAACTTAATTTTTTGTGAAATAAACTTGCTTTGTTTTTTAAACACACATATATATATATATATATATCATAATCTTTGACAAAAACACTATTATAAACTAGTTTAGTGGATAATTCAGCAGCAAAATATACTCTAGAAAAATCATGGGTGCTCAATAGTTTTATAAAACCTAGTGAAAGATTTGTATTTACAAATAAAAGTGAATAAGTGTACGACTAAATCTGGTAAAATGTCACACATTGCTCTTTGTATTGTAAAATACATTCATGAAAAAACAAGCAAATACATTTACATATAAATATTTACTATAAAATGATTTTTTTTTAATGTATAGCATAGTAATAAGGCAGCAACATATGATAGATAGGACAGAACAAGAAAGACTATTATTATCTTTCATTGCGCAGAAGTATTATAAAACGAAAGGCTCAATACAGAGCGGCGCAATGCGCATCCCGTGCGCAGAATGATGCTCTTGAAACAACACGGAGTCACAGCACACAGGCTGCACAGCCCTCTGAGTCCGCATAGAGAAGAAAAGTACAGAGGGAAGAGAAAGTGATAAGTACTGTATTAAATCTCTGTGTTAGTTTATTGAGCCTTTTCTTTTAACAGTTTTAAACCTCAGTAACAGTGTGCTCTTGAAGAATTTGACTGTAGTAACCGAACCCGACGCACGGTTTGAATGCTGAATGGAGGATGACAGACAGACAAGACGCAGCGGAGAGAAGAGTTTATGTGAACTTGAATTTAACGACTTAAATATGAATCTGTACCTCGGATTAAACTATGGAACAGCTTCAGAACACTTGAAATATAATGCACGAACACTTTATGGTGCTTTATGATGTTTATGTGGTTTTCATGGGGCTTAACAACAACATAGAATAGTATACGCACAACATCGGATTTGGATCGGTCTCGTCTGACCGATACCCGATCCGCAGAAAATGACCGGATCGGAGCCGATACCGATCCAGAGAATCGGATCGATGCATCCCTACTTCTAATGAGGAGAATGGCTTCTGTTTCTGTTTCCCAAGTGTATTTTCTGGGAGTAGCCTATGTCAGTTTGGGGAGTGGATTGCTTTAACATCAGCAACAAATGCATGTGTAGAGCTATCCATTGTATCCAGACGAAAAAACACAAAACTACAGGTAAAATGGGTTGCCAACATCATCTGATGGTGATTTTAAGATGTTTTGTGCCCATGAATCTCATGTGTGGCTCCCAGTTACTGATAATTGGTAGAAGGTGTCTTGTCTTGTCTTGTCAGTAAGTCAGATTTTTTACCTACAGTGATTAACTTTCAGAGTCAGAAACATGTTGCAGCTTGAGAACAAAATTTCCCAACACATTCATTGTCTACACACCCATTTATAAAATCAACTTTACATCGACAGCATTCAGGGAAAACATGGGTTCCTTTCTTTGGGCCGTGTTCAGATAAATGTCCAAAGTGTATACAATTAAGTTCAAAAAGCATAAAAAGTGCAATCTGTCATAAGTGGGTATTGAAACTTGGTTGAAAAGAACATCTAAGGATGATCTGTTGGGGTAAAAATAACCGGCTATAATTACCACTGACCCTGCAGACGCCACATTTGAACACCAGCGCCGCTTTCGCCGCGGTCTTCTGGTCGTGGCCTTTGGATTTCTTGATCTCTGCCTGCTTCTTGGCGTTTTTCTGCTGAGACTGGATTTTCTGGTGTCCACGAGCCATGCTGTAAGAT